>DWAN01003107.1:0-13934 GCA_018230445.1 Heliconius hewitsoni | reverse complement strand
GGGGCGGCGGCACGGCGCGCGCGGGCGGCGGGGGCGGCGCCCGAGATGCTGTACGACAGATATTACCCATTTCATTTTGTTTTTTCATAAATATTCGTATTTTAGAAACAAAATTATGTACAGAAGTATAACTGTTAGTTGATTTTTTATATGAAACATATAAGTTGTAGATCATACATGTGCTTGCACGCTTAGAGCGACCTACATCATATATTATTTCTTATGTTAATATAATTATCATAGTTGGGGTGCGTGCAATTACCGCGTGTGACTGTAAACGCGACAGTTGTGAGTTCTATTCCCACTCGCTCTGGTAGCAAGACAAAGCGTGACATTGGATTTTTGGCACTCTACATGCAATGCATTGAAAATTACGTTTAATAAGTAAAAACCGGAGTGTCTCTACATTAGGTTCTCTTTGTTTCTTTGCCTTCTATATGCGGTTATAATAGTATAATGTAATAGGTGACTTACGTGGCGCGGGCGGCGGAGGGGCGCGGGCGGGCACGGGCGGCGCGGGGGGCGGCGCCGGGCCTCGCGGGGACTCTACAATTATATAATGAAAACCATTTATTTAATATATATTACTATACTTAGATACTTATGGAAATATAACAACTCGATCAAACACTACCATATATACTTCAAAATACTAAATAACTTATATATAAATATATTTTTGTAATTGATTTATAAATAGATATATATAGTTAATAAAAAGTTTTAGTAACCGTGTACTACGATTATAAGTTTTTTTTATCGGCCTTTAGTTTTAAATCCAATATATTTACATATAAAGCCACAAAAAACGTTGCGATTTTAAATTGTGACTTGTCGCGTTTTATCGCACAAGTATCTTACGAACAAGTACAGCACAGCCGACGAGTCGTGGCCGACCCGAAATCAACTGTGTTCTTCACGTGTGAACAATTCTTAGGAGTTCATAAAAACTAATTTGTGTATGGTCACAATATATTGACCGTACTGTATTGTTCGTAAGTAGGTTTGCGCGCAACAGCGATTCTAAAATCTTGATTTAACAAAGTGATAATAAAATGGTGTCGCAAAAAAAGGTATCACCATTAGGTTTCGTATCATGCAGCTCCTCCTTAACAGCTTCAACGCCGCCATTTTTGATAATAAAGTCGTATATAAACTGTCTCGTTGCCTGGTCGTTTAGTTGATTCTCTGTGATGCCGACTTTGTCCCAAAACGACCTCATTTGCTCCTCTGGCAATTTGTCCATGTCGAATATGTCGAACCCTGTATAAGTAAATTACAGGTTTGTTAATAAAAATTATAGTCGTGGCGCAGAGGCACAGTCGTTCAATTTGTGGGTTCAATTCCCATTCGAGGAAATAAAATATTTTATATTTTCATTTCTTTGCTCTGGTAACGGGTCAAAAGTGCGGCGTTGATATCCGCCACTTAATATGTAACGTCTCCAGAAATCGGTGAAGAGCGGGAAACGAAATTGTCTTAACACTAAGTTCCAAAGTTTTCGTTCCTCGTTCCGCGATATAGTGGGAAAGTAAATTAAAAAATATATAAGCATAAAGGCCGTCGTGGCCCAACGTTAGACTATAAATGCGAGGGTTGTGGATTCATTTCCTCACTCTGGTACCATAACAAAGTACGGTGTTGAGTTTCGCAACACGTAATATATGTGTCGAGATTATAGGGAGACCTAGAGAGGTAGAGAACCTAACCTTCTATGGACAAAAAAGCGTGAAGCTACTGTTTCGAATTAAAAGTGTAACTTAAAAGAAGAAAACGGAACATCTACAGGATCACTTTATTGTATGTCTGTCGGTCTGTCTGTCTGTACGTCTGTAACGACCAAGTTTCTCAAGATTATATAGAGCTATCACGCTGATGTAGAATATATCAAATATCCAGATCTACAGTCTCATGAAAGCGGAGAAAAAATTTAGAGTTTAAGACAACGGCAATCAAAATCATCTTTTTTCTTCGATAATGAGTAAGACCTCTTCCGCGCGTATAGAAAGGCATCAATCAATATGGGGCGTCTTTGTTGTAAATGTATGTTTTTGCATTTGCAATTTTTAATTTTTGGATGTTATATTCTTGTTGACAGGATTGTAGGTATCCGATCTCTTTGTTTTTCCATTTTTAGTTTCATCTATATTTTTCCCATTGTTTTCTCTTCTTTTCTGTAGTATTGTTTTTTGTATATCACTCCCGTTACTTAAGTTTGTCTAATTTGATATTGAACCCTCGATGGCCGAGTCCAACTCGCACTTGACCGGACCAGGACTTATTTTTGCTCTTTTCTATTTTTGACATTAGAAATTAGAAAAAACGAATTACCTTTATCCGCGTCCCATCCAACATGGGAGACATGTTTGAAGTCTAGCGGCATACCAATGTCTGCTTTTGTTAATTTCCTAGATTTAGGCTTAGGCTTTTTGCCGGTACCCTTTAGAGAGAAATCTGTAAAAGTTATTAGAATTTGTTATGAATAGCATTAATTTTTGTATTAAATTTGTAATTCAATTGATTCTTTTGGATAAAAATAATAGAAAGTCAATATTGTTTTTAGGATTGATCATCTTTAAAAAATATATATATTTTATAGAATCATATTTTTTTATGTTACATATCTTTAGTTGATTTTGTAAACTATGTAATATACATATAAAGTATGAAAATGATGCATTGAGTGTTACTCAACACGCAATGCCTTCAAAATCCGGGAACAGAAATACCTTAATCACGGGACCAGGTTCTCTGTCTCCTCTGTCTACCCTGAAATATTTTTGTTTCCTCTTCCCTATTACAATTTCACCTTTCAAAACCTTTCTTTAGCATATGAAAAAACGAAAGTCATAACATTATAAAAACAGCTTCTTATACATATTGCACAAAAAAGAAACAACATAAAAAAGTAAAAAAAAAAACTCACTCGACAACGTGTTAGCCTTATTGCCCTTCAAGTTCATAGACGGCGTGGGGACGGGGGCGGGGGTGTGGGGCGCGGGGGGCAACGGCGAGAGGGGGGCGGGGGAGACCCCGTTCATACGGTTAGTACTGCCAGATTTTATTGAACTGTGCGAGGATGCGCTGTGGGAGGATATGCTGTTCGCTCGCGCTGCCAGCATTGATCTTTGGCGACGTTCTGAAAAAAAAAACTATACATTTTAATTTTAATTGATTGTTTGATTGATAAAGTTTAAAGGTGGGAAAGTAATACATTGACATATTTTTATTTGACTTGTCAGTCAGTTCAGTAGTAGTAGTAGTAATCGATCATAATATAATCCAACCAAAGACATCATCAGACCAAGACATCATTTGTTATAATTTATAATAGTCATAAACTTGTTTCCCAAGTAAAATTTAACATAACTATATTTAACGACCAATAGTATGATAATAACCGTAGTACGTACGGTCGATGAGCCATGGCCGATATTAAGTTAGGCGCTCTGTATCCCAAACGCATAGTTTACGCAAAAACAAGGCTAACTACAGCTAACTTCAAAGCGGCCACAACTCGTCAATCGTACTGTACTTCAAAAATATAAGACGGAAAACAAGCAAAATATAAAAATTAACCAATATCTATCCTGACCACGCAACATAAAATTAACAATTTGACGACCGAAACAATAAAACTTATAACGAAACTAGCCACGGCATTTTAATAATATTTCTATTAAAAAAAAAGACAATGATATCAATTTATATGTAAATTAAATCGTTTTAGGCGTCGATTTATCACCCTTCATTGGTGACATATACAGAAAAATATTTCAAACGCTATGTTTGTACACAAATGTATTGTTGATTGTGGTGTGGCTGGCTCTGATATTTAATCATTTTATAAATCAACAATAAACATGTTAGGCCATCAATTATAATTAGTAAAACCGTAAAATTAAAATGGCTCTTGATTATTATACATATTAGCAATTAAGCAAACAACAGAATATCTTATTTTTGAAGAAAACTATAATAATTGGGTTTAGTAATAAAGTTAAAAATAAAAAAAATAAAGTTAAAGCTTTTTGAAACGGAATCGGCGGAAAGTGGGGATCCTAGTGGGGAACTTTTTCCTATCATGCTATATGTTGAATACACCGTGATGCTGATTAATTTTTTTAACAAATTGAAATTCCTATTATTTTTTTTTTTACAGACCACTCACCAAGCATGCCCGATAGAATAAAGTAACTACTATACAAAAATAATCTACAACTTTTTTTTTACTATAACACATGCGAATTGCCGTTACCATCAATCAAATTATGTTTAAACGTTTATATTAACAGCGCTTTTAGCCTTGGAATCGATTATAACGTTAAAATTTTATATAATCTTAACAGCATATTTAAAGAACACTGGGAGGCCTTTGAGCATGTTTTGTGCTTAATTACGTCATTATAGGACAGATCTGAATTATACGTGTTGTGGTTATGGGTTCGATTCGTACAGTGTAGACTATTTATTTATTTCTTTCGGAGTCACGCTTAGTGTTACTTACTATTTATTAATATTTAATATAGAGTTCTAAATTTTCTACACATTGAGTGCTGAGTGGCGGAACTCAATGACGTGCCTTGTCTAACAGATTGGTGAAGATCAAATATAAGACCTCTCTTGATTTGCCGTTTCCATTCATAAATTATATATATAATCCAAACAAATCAGTTTCACGCTATATCCCGCACATAGCAGGGTAGGCAAAGGGGACCTAGTGTTAAGACACTCCGTGCCCCTGAATGAAATATTATTAAATATATATTTTTATATCTTTGCTCAGGTGTCGGGGCAAAGCGAGGCGTCGAGTTCTGCCACTTAACAGTTTTCCAATGATTGAGTCAAGTCAAGATTTAAGTTTTTTTTAATCTTCACGCTGTATCTAGCAATTTAGCCAGAAGGAGCCTGAAAATCCAGTGTTAAGACATTCCGTTGCCTATTAAGACACTTCCGTTCTTAGCTTTCCACTGAATTCTTGAGACATTCGTCTAGAGTGGCAGAAGTCCATGTCGCGCTTTGCCTCGATACCAGAGCGAAGAAATGAAAATATTTAATATTTTTAATAACCTCGAGTTAGAATCGAACCTACAATCTGTTGTATTTAGAGTCGCACACTAGTGCCCATGCGCCACGACTAGTCAAGTTTTCCTGTTCTAGTGACATTATTATCTTAAAGACAATAACTATACATTGCAAATTAAAGTTATTTCACAGCAATCTAATTGAATTAAATACTTTATATTGATTTATGTATCACTTTTTTTATTGATGATTATATGATATGATATGATTATGATATGATTTTATTAAAATAAATTTAATACTTAATGTTAGGTGAAGTTTACCAAAATAGACCAAAGAAAAAAATACAGTCGAATTTAACCTCCTTTTGTTACAGAAGTCGGTTAAAAATGTGTAACTGTGGAACTGAGATATCGACAAACAGAACGCACAGACAAAAAATTTAAAAATATTTTTATGGGTTTAATAAATAATGTTAATTAAGTTTTCTTATATGTACATATTCGATATATATGTATTTTCAGGTACAATTTAATTATATGAATATATAGACAATTGACATAAACCGTATATTATAATTATACAAACGTAGGTGCCGTATTTCCTCATAATATATTATAAGGTATTTAATATTGGTAAAATGATAGTTATTTCCTTAAACATTTTACAATTCAATTAAAACAATAACACTAACCTTCCCGCCTATGTTTTCGTAATTCAATTTTCTCTATTAATATGTTTCTAAGCACCCTAGCTTCATCTTCGTTCGCGAAGTTAAATGCCGCCATGTAATCCTGTAAAATAAATTAACATTAAAATAAATTTTATGAAACTAATTACCCAGGCCATTCAGTGTGACTGTAAACGCGACACGTAGTGGGTTCGATTTCCACCATTCCACATCATACTTTGCCAAAATCACCCCAACGGAGGTAGGGTAGGAGTTCAATTCCCACGAAAAATAAGAAAACTAGTCTGTCCAATGTCCAGTTGAATAATGATTGGTGTGAGAGGCAATATTTATTGGTAATATTCCTGAATAAACCCAAAATGAAGGCAAAGTGAGATATTTTTTTTATCTGTAAATAAGGAGAATCAACTTAACGCTGTTTCCCGCATGTAGCAAGGTAGGATGAGAGAGCATAGTGTTAAGACACTCCACCCGCCACTTTCCGCCTAAGGCGAACTATTCATATTATACATACCTCAGCTTCAAAGGTATGAAGATACGGTTTCGGAATCTTATATTCTATTTGTAAGTAAACTTCATGTTCCCATACAAGCGCTTTACGGTACAAGCAGTATATGCGAAAGAAATATGAACGTTTGCCGTTGTCCTTTATCAGGCACAGCACGCCCGTGTCCTTCTTCTTCCATTCTGAATGATCTGGCCCCTCTGTCGTGAATAGTTGTACCACCGCTGTCGCTAAACTCTGGAAAAAAAAGAAAGTTTTTTTTAGCTTTACTCTGTATCCAGTACATAGCAAGCATAGGGAAACTGGGAACCTAGTATTAAGACGCTCCGTTCCCATTAAGAACGGAAGTGCCGTTTCCCAATTTCCACCAAATTCTCGAGGCATTGTGTGTTGAGGAGCGGAAGCCAATAACGAGCTTTACCTCGTTACCAGTGCCAGGAAACCTAAATATTAAATTTCGTGGTGTGAGATTCGAACCCACAAGCTGTTTACAGTTACACGTTTGGGTCCCTGCGCCACGATTGGCCTCTAATTAAAAGCAGTTTATTCAATTGTTTTAAAAATATTAATAATTTGTGTGAAGAGAAAAAGAAGAAAAAAAACACTGTGTATATTGGCAACCATAACCTATTGATATAGTAATCTGATACGATCGAGAGAAAACAGATGGTCAACGCAGTGTTATCGAATTTTGAGACCAAAATTTTACACATTTTACAAACATAATTGGTTCATCAATTTGAAATTCAAAACTGGGACATTCTACTGTATTTAATAATATTGAATAATATTAGTACTAAACAGAGGTGGGCAAATTTTATTAGCAATTAAATTGTGATTGACGCACAAACAGATAATCAATTGTTAATATTTAATTGTTAGTTAAAAAATGAGCTTCAAGATGTATCCCGCACATGGCAGGATAGGCAGAGGGAACCTAGTGTTAAGATACTCCGTTTCCCATTTTCCCCCAAATTCTGGAGGCATTGCGTGCTGTGTGGCGGAACTCAAGGTCACGCTTTTGCCTAGACACCAGAGAGAAATATTTCATTTTCCCTAGTGGGGATAGAACCAACAACCAGTCGCGTTTACAGTCACACTTTGTGCCCCTGCGCCACGACTGGCTTCAACTCAATAATACCTGTATCAAAATTAAACAAACATACAGTATGCAAGTTGCATCCGGACATCCGTCCATTGGAATTGTAAATGGTCGTCGCGTGCCGGTTATGTCGTTCATTCTTTGTTTTGAAAGATACAAATTAATTGAGGTTCCCATTTAATAATACTTATGAAATTTCATATTTTTACGTAATTGTAATATTGTATAGACTGTTGCGTAAATGGTAATTATTTATTTTTCTGTCAATTTTCACTTTTATTTTATTCATCATGCTGTATCTCGTGCACAGCATGGTAAGCAGAGGGAACCTGGGAACGGGAAACGGAAACGGAGTGTCTTTAAGACATTCCATTCTCGTTTTGCGTCGAATTCAGGAGGTATTGAGTGGCGGAACTCAATGCAGCGCTTTGTCTCGACACCAAAGCAAAGTAAATATTAAATATTTAATTAATTTGAGTGGGAATCGAACCTGTCGAGTTTACAGTCACACTCTATGCTCCTGCGCCACGACTGGCCTCAACATTAAGATTTTTGGAGTATATTATAATATCAGCTTCACGTTAACTCAAAAAATGCCAAATCAACATGAGATATCAGTAAAACCGTAAACCATTGTTAGTTCGTTGCCACTAAGAAATTTTTACTTAATCACTTATAAAACCTACACAAGATATACAGTTATGATATTACACAAACAAATGTTACAAAAGTATAGATAGAATTAGGCCTTTGTTGTGCAACTTTAAAACTATTTATTTTAAATACTAAACTAACAGTTAATATTTAGATTATTATGTATTATGTAATATTCATTAATTATACTTCCAATATTTTTAATGAGTTTTTATAATGGAGAAGATTTTCTCCATATACAGGGTGGAACTGTAAGTACCACTTTAAATGAAACCAAAGTTTTAATTACTCTATAATAATTCTTTCTCATTTGGTTATGTGTTGTATGAATGAATAGTTGAAGATCAGCAACACTTAGTAGTATTTTTGTAGTAGGATGTGTATGTGTGCGTCACACGAAATAAAGGTTTGGATAAAAATGGTGCAATGAAAAAAAAACCTATTTCTAAAATGTTGAGTTATAATTAGAATAAGAAATATTTTACCCTATCTGCAATTTCAGTAAAAAGAGGGCTGCTTCTTCCATCCTGTATATAAATCATGTAAAAAAAATGTTTTTTTTTATGAAATATTGTCTCTAATCTATTTTATTGGTAATCAGTTCATAGGGCTTTGTCATATATTCTGAGAAGTATAATGATGAATCCATTGGCTGTCTATTTTCTAACTTTGTATATAGTTTAATTAATTAATTCTTAATTCAATACCACAGGGAAAAAATAACATAATAATTATAAACATTACCTAAACAAGATTTGAACTCACGGTCATAGTTTTCACTCAGGCTTTCTAATATAATGCTCATCATAATAGTGCCACCAGTGACAAGAAAATGATCTCACATTTTCAAATTGTATTTTTTTTTATTGACATATGATGATATGACTCATATTATTAAATTATAATTTTACATCAGACATTCCATTCAAAAGTGTCACCAATTTTTATTTCACTTGTACATGTATAAAATATTTATTTATGCTATAGGAGGCTATTGTGGGGCAGCAGCACAGTATGTGACCATAACATAATGGTTGAGTGTTTGATTTTTTACTGAGGAAAATTAGCTTAGTCTAGTAACTAGACACAAAAACCAAGTTAAGTAGAAAGTGGGGGAAAACTTTGGGTAATCAAATTATGTTGAATGTAAATTATTACATAATGAAATGCATGAAACTGATAAAAAAAAGTAAATATAATAAGATATAAATACTAATTTTTCTTGGAGTTGAAAAATTTGGAATTTCATTGGCACTATTTTATTGTAAATTGTCAACAATTTTCTGGATATTAACTAATACCAAGTTTATAAGAAAAAAACTGAATACCAAGTTTATAAGAAAAAAAATGTAAACAGATCTTTTCCTAATTTTTGCTTATATAAATAACATTTGAGTTGCTTTAATAATGTTGTAATTTATAGTAATTAGAATTTGATTATATAATTAAAAAAAAAATCTACTTATAATTTTTGCTAATTATTAATCAGGAGGAATAATTTAAATAAATAACTGGAATAATTATATAATATAATAAATATGGTATAACTAGGTACAGCATTGAGTTCTGCCAGTCAATACTCAATGTCTCAAATTAAGGCAGAAAGCAAAGAATTGACTTATCTTATACCAATTGAAGCTGAAAAAAGAACTTACATATTTGCTATCACATTCTATTTAAATTAATTTATATGCAACAATGGCCATGACATTTGATTTCATATCCCATCTCCTTATATGGACTACAGACTGATAAGCACTTTCACCTGCTCATGCATACTAAGCAAGATGCATACGACATATGACAGTTTCCTGCATGCATCTAGTTAAGATTTGTATCAATAGTCAAACATATCTATAATTACTTGACAAATTTAAATATATTTTTTTAGAAATATTTTTCTTTTTTTTTCTTAGTATAGGGAAAAAGTACCCAGTGTTAAGACACACCATTCACCATCTTTAATTAGTTATAGAATCCTAATTTATAATGTCATCAGTTAAGCATTATCAACATTTACTTATTATTATTGTTAGCGTAATCGTGTAAAAATGGGTAGATTTAGGTGAAAAAGATAAAAAGAATATTTATTGTGTATTTTAAAAACTATAACCGCTTCCGATTTCTAACATTTTTTTTTTTTTGAAAATATAACTATACTAAAACATTAACTAACCAATTCTTTTTTGGATTTTCATTAAGAATAAAACATAAAGCTAATACATTTTTTTTATTTGAATATAAGAGATTTAATTTCCAATAATTTAGTTCGTGACTGGATTGGCAATATGAAGAAATAAAAAAATGTGCAAAACATAATTTAGATCAAATAATACAAAATCTTTTTTGTTTTAATATATATTTAAATGTATCATCTTTTTTTAAGCATTTAAATAAAACAAGTAAAACCTATTATATAATAAAGAGAAAATGTTAGTTAAGATTTCTTTTTATATTATGCAATGAGTGCAACAAGTATAGAATAATTCATTGTCTTGCTGAACTAGTTATGTGATATTCACATTGAGATTTGGAAAAGTTGTAAATTATATGTTAGATTTAAACTAACATATTTTTTTTAAACTTAGTGAACTAATTTTAGTGTTAAGACACTCTATTCTCCATTTTGCATCCAAATAATCTAGATATTGTGTATTGAGTAGTGACACTTAAGCCCATACTTTGTCTAACTTTATTTATCAATATAAAACAAAATATATATTTATGTACAAATGGTAAAAAATATAAATATGAAGGAAAAGTGAAAGGTAAGAGAGGCAGAGAGAGATCTCAGTTGACCTTTGAAAACACAGTATCAATGAGGAAGCCCAGAGGGCATGTATGAAGATGTTGATGATGACCATAGCATTTGACACTCCATTCTCTCTGGCATTAAGTAGATGTTTTTTTTTTATTAATTAGTTAATACATATTGGTCTCAGTGGATTTCAGTTGGGTACAAATATTTTGTTTAAAACAGTTTGAATGTTTATGTCTTTTTTACATAAAAAAATAAGCTTCTATATTTTTTTTCTGTAAATTTATACTTTCGTATACAGGAAAAATGTAGCAATAAAAAAAATAGTTTAATTTTAGTAAAAGCATTCAATACTAAATTTAAAAAATATATATTACATTACTGATTACAATATTTAAATATGACAAGTATGAGTCATTCATACTTTTTAAAACTCAACCCAAAAGCATATTTTTATTGACAAAGGTGACAAAAAGAATAAAAAACAAGTTTTGATAAGATTATTGATATAATCAATCTTGTTTCACAAATAAGTTTATCAATGTGAGCATGTCTGATAAAGGGAGATATACTGATATTCATAATCTATAAGGCTCAAATTAATCGAAGGCCACGAAAAGTGGCCAAAGTTAACCAACCTGGCATTTAGGACCGATGAGGCTAAACACCTGGTCATTCTCATCTCGGGATAACAGGACGCTCGGCCTATGCTCTCCCCTCGGCATCCTGTCGAACTTGCACAAAAACACTCATAAAATCACTTTAAATAGGCACCAATGGTTGTGTCAGACATATCGTATTATCCTAATTTGAAGACTTTGGCACTCGCGGTATAAGCACGACAAAAATAAGTGCATTTCTTGATTTACTACCCCAATTGTTACGGCATTGAAAGCTAATAAATTTTTAAATAATAAAAATTTACTTTCCCTACATCCCGTGCGTGAAACATCAATCGTCAAACTGGTGTTGCAATTTATATATCTTCTGTCAAATTATTTTTTACACGCAGCATCATTAACGGACTGTCAAATCGAAATGACACGGATAAGTTGCAAGCTGCAAATAATGTTATTCACTAACCACTGTAAATATGTTTTTTTGTTGTAGATGAAGGCCGTATTTTTACTGGATCACTTTTTAATATGTATTCCACAATTGTCTCTCTTTTTTACCGTTAAATTTTTTTGCATATGATTTTGACAATAAAATACAAGGACTAATTATGCTTTACATATTATATTCAAATAAAAATTAAATCTAATATTATATTCTTTGGATATATATCTATTAAAACGTTTTAAATCTTAAGCAATTGTGTAATGCACCCAAAAAATCTATATAAAATAAACATTATTTATAATGAGATTATTATTATTAATAATGTTTATTTTAAATAATTTTTATAAATTTCTAATAAAATATCTTAAAATAGGCAAATATTTTTTGTACTTTTAAAATTTAAAAGAAGAAGCCAAAGAAAATTATGACAATTTTATTGAAAAATGGAAAATAAAACAAACCGAATTTTATAAACATGTATTTATTTACACAGCCCAGTGAAGACTTCATCATACTACGTTATTAAAAATAAGATTAACACCATATAGAAAGTTAACGGAGATCCAAAGAATTATTTTTATGTTTATAACTGTGTTAAGCAGATAAGAAGATAAACAATATGAAACTTATAAAGCAAAAATTAATACACAATATAGCATTTGTTAAATAAATTATAGTTGCAATCAATGAAATGTTAGTTAATACACACAGAAAATCTAACTTCGTAAATTGAATATGTCAATAAATGTCACAAATCTGAATAACATATTTTTTATATTTTTTAATGTACTAGATTTTAACCCCATAAACAGGTAACAGAAAATAAAATATTTACCTATAACTACGCATAGGTACCAAAATTTTTTAAATATGCTAACATCATCTTAATACAAATATTAAAATATTTATGCGCATAATTAAAAATTTCAATAAGTAAAAGATTGCAATATTACATATGAATTATAATTTTATTAAATAAATAATCCACAAAAAATACTATCTGTTATTTCAGATCAAAAATCATGTTCGAAATATGGATTTATACTGTATAGATTTAAAGATAGATAATTGACGAAGCCTAGACAAGACATTGACAATAATGTGCGTTAGTTTAAAGGTTAACAATTACACTTAACGATGTTAATTAGAATTTAACTTTCAGTAAATGCATTTATTTATGTTGAATAAATACCAGTTAAATACTAATTGATATCTCTTAGTGTGACTGTAAAAGATAGCTGCTACGTTTATTATATTAATATTGAAAATATTGACGTTCAAATTGTAGTTGCTACTTCAGCAGTTTAAAGTTTAAAAATTGGCTGTCGTTTATCTAATTACTAACACATTTTCCTAAAATATTATATTAAATAAGTATATTTCACCTTATTTATATACATAAACATACATTTCAAGCATTATTACGAATGCCACAATATAAACGTATAAAATTTGTAATGTTGCTAAAAGTTTTATAATTTACGTTCAATTATAATCTACTTTTAGATTTAAAGGGCATTATATAAGTAAGCAAATCAATTCCATAGATTAAAAAAATAAACAATACCAAAACATAGGGTTTTCACTTGTAATTTTTGTTTATTATATTAGTTTAATTGAAAATAAGTTACTTTATAAGGCTTCGTTTGACAAAAAATATATATATACATTTAAAAAGACACACTAAGACGTTGGTTAGAATTCGATGTTCATAGTACACCAAGGCATCAGTTAAGACATCAAGTTACCTAAAAGACCTAGAAACGAAGAAAGACATAAAAAGTGTACTTTTATTCTTACATAATGTGTTATTTTAATTTATGAGCTACCATTGATTAAATGTTTTTTATATGCTTAGTAAATAAAAAAAGTTTGTAAGATAATAATTTGGGTTGAATGAAATGTGGTCATCCATAGTTAACATGCAAAGTCTTAATAAAAATATATTTTTTCATATAATATACAAGTACATAAAAGGCTAAAATTAAAAAAAAAACAAATGTGGGAACCAAAACTAAAATTATTTTTGATTACACATATATGAATATTACTATTATTTGATACTGATACATTGAGACGTCTCTAATCAGCTTCACGCTGTATCCCGCACACAGCAGGGTAGGCAGAGGGAACCTAG
>DWAN01003106.1:0-13936 GCA_018230445.1 Heliconius hewitsoni | reverse complement strand
TATATATATATATATATATATATATATATATATATATATATATAATATATTTATATAATATAAAAAATACACGTTTTATTTCATACCTACACGATCATGCGTTACCGAAACTTTCAGTAAAATAATCTAAATACTGGGTGTAACAAGTATAGTAGGTATACCTACATTTGACTGTTTAATGTTCTATATAAACAGTACTACATTTTAATAAACTTGTTAGTAACAATAAGGTATACACCTACTAAAAACATAATTAAGAAATAACGAGGGACTACATGAACAGGAGCAAATAGGAATATTCTCAGTAAACTATAAGTATTAGATTTTACTCATACATATATAGAAGATGCACATACACAGTATCATCGTCCAAAACGTTAACAGAGAAGGAAACTATTAAAAACACGTATTCGAGCTGCGTAAAAATATTCTTATTACCCATCGAGGTGGTACCTGATGCCTGTATTACAAACTACGAACGAACGGTAAAGTCTTGCTTAAATCGTCCACTGTGAACCTGTCGTAGACCATTAGATCTGCCGTGACCAGAGATTCACAATTAACACTCGTTATCTTGTTAGAAAATATATTGAAAAGATTTGCCGTTGATAAGAAGTCAGGCCAATTATTATAGGTTGGCAAAGAAGGCGCATATGTACAGCGAGGCACTAACCTAAAGGCCTGATCGGGTGCTTGTCCCAGAGGAAGGTGCGTTTGACGGGCGAGAGGTACGAGTCTCGGATGTAGGAGGGGCTGCGGTCCCATCGAGCCATGGGTCTCAGCTCCGGCCAGTCGTACCAGAAGGGGTCCCGAGTGATCGCCGAGATAGGCAAGGATGGGCTGGGGTTGAAAATGTCGGCCCAGGATCTACGCCGCAGTCCTCCCGCGTTGTATAGTGGTGCACCTACACGTCACAAAGGTTAATGCCGAGGCAACAGACACGAACGAGTTTCGTGTTCGCTCCTGCACTTCAAGCGTTAGCAATCTACTGTTAATGAAAGCCTCCTCACATTCATATTAAACATCTACACACGCAATAGAGCATTTAAGAAATATGCCACAAATTTAAATACACATATATTATAAGCGTTAGTGATTATTATATGTAAAAAGAAAATTTTTATATTAAATAATTTCTAGATGTAGCAGTGATAATAAAACTAATTAGATATAATATTATATTAAAGTAAGAAAATATAATATATTTTTTTAGTATAATATTCTCTATCTATATAAATATTAAATTTTAATTTTTGTATATGTTTATTTCTTTCTTATAGTTATCATAATCTAAAGAATATTTACACACGCACGTGCTGTGAGTAAAACGATTAGTTTATAAAATATATAAAGAGTGAAAAATTTATAATATAATAAAAAGCTGATTTTATAGAATTAAATTGTAAGTAATGTAAATGTAATTAATAGGATTAGTAAGATGAAAATCTTCATATGTATTATTTATGAACAACTGGATTAAAATAACAAATACACTCAAAGTTCAACACTACATATAAGAACTTTGTGAATAAGAACGTCCTGATTACTTATTCGACAAACATATATAGAAATAATTAGGAAAAGTTTATTTTATTCAAAAAATCGTTCTACGGTAATTAGATTATAAGTGCTGGAGTGAAGACAGTTTTAACTATTGTCCTGATCGGACTTAAAAAATCCTCAAAAATTAACAATTATCAAGTCAACAAGAAGGGTAGTCTTTAAATTTTAGACATGATGTCTGTTGCCCTTACCGTCGGCATCGAATGCAATCTCACAATCTCTGGGTGGACTTATCCTCGGCTTCACGGGCGTAGGGGATTTCCCTCGGAGCGAGCGGTCAAAGCCGGCCCATTTTTCAGCATCAGCAAAAAATGGGTCCTTATTGAATACGTCCGAAATCTTCGACGGCCACGCTCCTTCACGGTAAACCTCACAGTGAGTACCACGCAAAAATTCAAGACTAAGCGTGGTATTTACTTCAATTTCCAATCAATCACAAAAGAGTGTATTGTTCACTTAGATGAGTAGCGAACTATTAATAGTGAACATTCCGGTCAGTGCTTGCGCTATATACAATGCAGCTCATGCATAATATGCTGAATGAGAGTTATGTATGCACCAATTTTTTACAAAAAAAAAAAAAAATTTAATATATTTTTCGAATTTCCAAAACCAAAAATGAGAGGGAGGAACTACGCTACAAAATCAAAACACGGATTGATCTTTTATATTTTAATAGAAAAATATGAATTGGTTAGTTCATGTATTCGTTTTGTACTATTTATAAAGTACGGTGTAACAATAGAATTACATAATAAGATTAGAATCCTATTCTAATTAGATGTGATGTCTTGATTAACAATGAGTCATATAAAATCAATTTATATTTCAAATAAGATGTCGGTACCATATACATAATATAACACTTTTATATACAAAATTTTGAATTCTTTTGAAAATAACAGAAACAAATGGATTCGAATAACATACACAGCATTAAATATGAAGTTTGGTTACAAAAATTACATAATAAATTTCAAGTTTGTACAATAAATAATATTGTACTACTGTATTGTAAGGTTCACGATCTTATACAAACTTAAAACTTTCTTATATGATGGAGTTTTTATCGCTAGTTCCTCACGATTATAAGGTTCAATGGATATTGAATCTAATAGTGAGTGATGTTTATTTGGCAATAACCTGAATCCACGTGATCAACATAAGTAAAAATACCCAGTTAGATATACTAGTATATGTGTTAAAGTTCTTGTAAGAATTTACAGAGTAAGAAATTTTTCTACTAAGTTCATAACGTGGACCAGCTCGATTACCAAGTTTTGACCATTCTTACTTTATAAATAACAATCAGCCTTTTTGAGATACCCAAAAGACTCATCTAGCCGCTAATGTATAGAGTTTTTAAATAATAGCAAAGATTATTAAGAATAAAAATCGAATAGATCAACCTTGGTATTTTTTAACCTAGCTTATTCTACCGTGCATATAGTTTTAGAATTTACCTGATCCCCAGTGAGGTTTGTTGTCGGGTTCATACTCGATGCCTTTAAGGCTCTTAGGTTGAAGAGGGTCGCTGATGGGGGCGCTAAGGTCGGTGATGGGGTAGGCCCTGTCTTTCAGGTAGAGACCGTAGCGAGAGGGATACAAGCGGTCGATGGCGGCCAGCCTGTCGAGATGGTCTTGCCACGCCTTGTGAGCATCGAACGGGTCAACTCCCCTTCGGATACGTCTCGGCACATGGTAAACTGTTAGCAAACAGGTCCATGTTATTAAATGTATAGCCATCAAGTGGAATTATTGAAAAAAATAAAATAACAAAAAAAAATTTTAGGTTGTAGCACTCGATGATCCGTTAAACTGGATTTTAAAGATAGATAGATAGATAAAGCATACCTATGATACAAAAAAATTAACAAAATTTAAATTCATTAAGGCTTATAGAAATGAATTAATATTACTTACCCTAAAAGCACAATAAAGGGTGAGACTTGAAAGAAATAACAAACAGATTAGTAAGTATGTGTTACATAAATAATTCAGCAAAAGCATTTTATGACGATTAATATTTATTATCTATAATATAAAGATTCTACATAGAACTCACCTCTTCGTATATAATAACTTAGTTCTATGGATAGATACTAAAGACTATTTTATATATTTATGTGGGGTTGGAGGATTTCAAAGAAAAATGTGCAACCTGAGAAATGCTTGAAGATTTAACAATGAGATCATGTTCATATTAATGGTATTTATAAGTGTGCGTGAATGTTATGTGTAAGAGGTGATTTCTAAAACATTTTACATGCATGGTAAATGTTAAGAACTTACTTGCAAGCCAACATTTAATGAATGACATACAAAATAAATAAGCGAAATCCATAATAATTCATTCAATTATATTCAATTAATATCTTATTCGCGATGTACATATGTATATTTAATATCCATAAGTAGGAAGTTAATAACTGATGAAATTTATATAACTTTTAAAATGGAGAACAACAAAATCACAGGTCACCGACACGTGTAACAGAAATACCTAAATGTTATATGAAAATAATCGCAAACTGAGAATGTGGTTGTGTAAGACTCGTGTTATATTAGCTGTAATTAAGCTAGCTATTATTAAATCTCCGAGCTTTCTGCAGGAACACGTCACCATTTAAATGCATATCTTTTATTTAAAAGTGTATACAAAATGGTTTTTTTCATCAACTTGATTTAACTAACAAATATATCTAGGTGTTAAATAATTAATTTTACATTTTTATACAAGTAGCTGATTTTTAATATCTATTATTGTTTTTTGTATATCATAAACATTATACTCTTCGGCGACATCGGTATTATGAAAGTATTCGTAGCAACTAAAATTCTTTAAAAATTATTTTAAAGCTGCTCCGGATTTTGCTGAAACAATTAAAACAACAATGCCAATATTTACATATATCTACCTACATTTGTTTTGTTACTATTGTAAATATTTTAAACACCTGTAAAAATTGAGATTTCAACTTATATATTATATTTATGAATAATGAACTTTATTTACATGTGAATTTATATGTAATAAGCTATTACTTGAAATTTTAAAAATACAATATAAAAATAATTAATGAGCAAAAGAATTAAACGCGTGTTTGGCAAAACCAAAGTGTGTTATATATGAAGTAAACTATAATTTACAGCAAGCTGAAGAGGCTATAAGTTTTTTTTATCAGTAAGTTTATCAGTGCTTGCGTTAAATACTAACTTGGTCTGTACTGTTCGAGGGAGCGGGGGTAGTTGTGGGCGTAGATGGGACGCGGAGAGTAGCCGTAGACTTCGCGGTGGACGGGCAGGTAGCGGTATCCGGGGACGGTGATCCTCTCAGCAGCGGCGACAGGGTCGTCGTAGATAGATTTGCTGTAAGGGTAGGTGGACAACAGCTCCGGGAACACACTGCGGCGTGAGGGCCTGTACCTCTCCTCGGCTCTGATGTCTTCCGATCCTAAGGTATCCAACATCCATTATATTAGTGGGACATAATTTTAATAAATATTAAAAATAGTAATAGTTTTGCCGTTTTAAAATAATATTGATGAAGTGGATATGTTAAATAATTACCTTTCAGAGATCGTACGAAAGATTGCCAAAATCTGGCTTTCTTCGACGGCGTCTCATTTCTGCCAATCATCTCCAAATGACTTTTAAACATTTTGGCAGCTTATGTCGTGCTCGTGTTCTGTAAAGAAGTTAATCATTTATATGTTTGTTTATTGGACTATTATTGGACTACTTTATCAGTATTTCGTAATAGCTCTTTATAATATAAGAAGACTGTTCAATTTGATTCGCCAGGTGACATAATGCATTCAACGGCGTAATTTTTAATTTTAAATAGAGCAATGACGTACAGAGCTCTAGCGGCCGGGCCACAAATAGCCGTCTCTGCGGCTTCTCCTCTTCGAATGGCCCATAAACTTGGCCGTCGGCCAACCTTTCTGATGTAGATAACAGTTTGAAAACGATCGGTTTTACTAATGTTTGATCATGGCTTAGCTATTTTTGAGTCGTGACCTTGTTACAAGTTTTCAGTCTGAGTGTACCTCTTTATTTATTATTCTATAATAATATTTATGACTTTACGTGGTTGCAGCATCTATTTGGGCAAAGTCCCACGTGTAATGAATATACATTACAAGTGCTAGAAAATTTTAATAACGAAAAAGTCAAAAATAAAACTAGAGCCAAAGTGCCTTTGACCATTTATTAAGACAAGCATAAACCATCCTCCCACGGTCTGTACAGTGGACTAAAATCACCAGTTTTCGAAACAGTTACGTCACACGTTTATATTTAGCGGAACAGAATCGCCATTCATCAAATCTCGATTGCACATTTACGATCCTTTTAAAAATCATCTTCACTTTTCAGGAATGCACTTAGCATTTTCTTTATTAAACATTTAGGAACTATAGTGTAAATTATATAATAATAAGTCAGAGTTTCGTCCAGGCTTTAGGTACCCTTAACTGGTTCCATTAACTATGGTTATTAACGGCATTGGCAAGTGGCATTAATGAATAATTAAGTTCAGAGCGAAAACTTACGGCCGAGTCTGGAGTTATATGATAAATCATGTAAGATTAAAATAAAGTTACGTACAATTAGACCGTGTTAGAGGACTAGAGGAGTCCGAAGGTGACCCTGACAACAAAAGTCGAGGCTAACGCCAGTTAGAAGACGATATTAAAAGTACAGACAAATAAGTTGACTTGTCGAAAACATTGTTCTTCAGCCAGCGTTGCAAAATTATAACATAAAGCTATAATACAAGTTCGGATAAAACTACATTTAAGAAATAATTAATTTGCCATATATAAAGTAATGAAATAAGAAGTGGATAAAATTTAAAATGTTAATTTATTTTTACTTATTCACAGAAAATCGGACATAAATAGTTTAATACTTTAATAATAGAAACCTAAATACTTTAATAATATAAATTGGGTCAAGTACGAAGGCCAATGTCGTTGTTTTTTCCAAATTTTTTACTAATTATATTTATCATTATTGTCATTTCTAGCATCGCCAAGAAGGTGATTACAGGTATGCAAGTATGAAAAATTGTATTATGAAATGAATACAAAAATACTCGAAGGCGCGTCGATTAGTAGATTGCAAATTTAGCTCGGATGAGAGGCTCCTAAAATAGTCGAAGCGCGCGCTCGTATCGGATTCACAGCATTCCCGCTGCGACGCACCGTCACCGAGGAGACAGGTGGGCTGACACCTCGTATCTCCAGAATATGTTGACGTTACTAACTACTTTCTAATGCAACGAACCACTGCTTGCAGTTAAACATGTGTTTAAACAGGAAGTAATTACATATAAATTACACATACACGACAATGATACTTAATTTTCTTTCTTATAATTAATTTTCGAAAAGCGAATACAACTTTGCTAGATATATCTTAAATGGGGAGTGAAATAATAAATCAGTGCCGTATTCAATTATCACATGTTTAACTATCGACGTAACATTTAGAAACTTACGTGCTGATGAAATAATGTTACCCTTTTAGGATGTTTTGTCTTTGTTACTGGTCTTGTCACTCGCTGTATCGGTTAGGGGGAGGTCAGACTATAGAGAGGATCAGTTGCGCAACTAGAGAGAGACAGCAATGCACTCCGAAATGATAACAAAGTAATCGAGATAGACAAGGCGGTCTCGTTAGATAGGTAAACAACAATAGCAAAACGAATGCACTTTCGCGTTTTCTTTTATAAACACTTATTCTTACCGATTAAAATACTGATCGATTTATGTTAGCGGTGTGATGTCGCTGACGAGCCGACGTCGAGTGTCGGACCGGGGCGGGCGCGCACTGCCGGACCGCGCACACGCGCCCAGCACTCCGCCCGCCCCCGCCACGTCGTCACGCCGTCACGCCGCCCGCCCAGTAAACATTTCAGTTTTCATGTTTAACTGCCTCATTTTCCTTGCTTTGTGTTTTATATATTTCGCTTTGTACTTTAATCACAATTAAGATTATTATGTACTTTTACATTGCTATAAATATATAGCCGTTTGACGATTTATAATATTAATTTACTGACATTTTCATCAACGCTAACAATCTTCCATTATATTGTAAAATAATATTGCTTGGCTATATTGTGGTATGCATATTGTTAATTTCTTAATTGAGCTGATTATCTATATCACTATTTCGGATTTCGTAGAGACGACAGAAAAGCTCTATTGTCATCTCTGTATTTGCTATTTCGTTAAATTTTAGTTTCAAAATTATCGTTTATTTACTGTTTTGTTTTTTTTATTTGAACAAAATAATTTATTTTTTAACATTTTAATTTTTTTTATAACTTTTAAATCTCAAAATATAGAAGTAAACAGTTATCAAAGTTAACGATGGCAACTAAAAAGCTGATGTCGTAATTGATTTTTCTAAACATGCTGAAGGTTATATCCGTCATTGCGATTAACCTCCAATTCGTTTGGCATACATATATTTAAAACTTATTTTTATTTTTCTTATAATCGTAAATAACCAAAATCGGGAGCTCTGGCGCACCCTGTCAGGGGCCGATGCCCAGCAGTGAACCAGAACAGGTTGATTTGATTAATTAATTGAAATAACCAAGAACACATTTTGCAAAGTAAAGTTACTTATTAATCTAAAGTAAATTTTATGTGCATATTAAATCCTGATACTCATTTAAATATAAACTAGCAACCTACCATTAGGTGGTATGGGCATAGGAACAGCTGGGTGGACAGTTCCTACCACTAAAAATAAAAAAACCAACTAACTTTAGAAAATATCTTAAGATCCTGATAACACTTCGTTACGGTGATAAGTCGTAGCTTATTCGATCATATAATATAGGCTGTAAATATATTTTTTATTTTATCAATATTAATAGTTTAAAAGACTCGAGAGCTCAACCTTATATTTTGTATCAAGTCAGCTCGGTCAGATGATATATTAATATTGATAAATATTTGTATACATAATATATTTTTTAATTATCGTTCCATTTAATTGAGGCCGTTTTGGCGCAGGGATGCGACCAAGTGTGCGACTGCGACGGTTGTGGGTTCGGTGCCTGCTCGAGGAAAAGAATATTTAATAGTTTAATTTTTCCCCTCCGATAATTAAGCCACGGCGGCGTTGAGTTCCGCTACTCAACACACAATGTCTCGAGAAATAGGCGAAAAGTGGGGAACGAAAGTGTCTTAACACTAGGATCTCAGGTGCCGTCTGCCTACTGCTACCTGGCACACCCGCACACGCAACAGCATGAAGCTAATAAGAAATATTATTATAAAATAATTAGTAAAATGATCATTAATTACATTTATTTAGTCGTTGTTGTTGATTTACGGCTTCGACGCAAGTGTAAATAGTTGGTGCTGTTTATATTCTAAGATGACGTAGACTTATTGATTCTAAATTAAGATTTAACACATGTTTTATTTTATATTATTATGATTATTTAAAAAATAAAATATTTTCAGCAAGAGATGACAGTGCTATGGAAAACAAAATATATGACTGACATTTCAGACATTAATTAGTAGAAATTATTCAAAAAGACACTTTGTCAACGAGCTCTCAGTGTTTATTTATTTTATGCCCTCTGGCAATGATTAGGGGAGAAATTATGAAATGGGTGATGCGATGTTTATTATGGCTATGACGTAGTTCACCCACGTTTTTTGTTTTAAACATCATGTTTTATGAAATTCTGGCGTGTGATCAAGCATTATAAAAATATTGTTGTATATATGTACATACATATCTATAGTAATACGTAAATATATTTTATATTATTTAATCATAGTTATTTAATTTTTTTATGATCAGATTTTTCGAGCTTTCCGGGAATACCCCACAAGGGTCTTATAATGCATGTCCAACAGGAACATTCAAAATTCATAATTTGGACCACTTGCCATTTTGTGATAGGTACGATCATGGGCGTATGATTAGAGTGCACCGGATGATCCATGCCCATACCAGATGCCCACCGCAGAAAAACTAACTAAAAAATTGCCCTGGAAAAATAAAAAAACAACATTTACACGAACATATCTGTTGAAAGCTAAAGTCCAGTAAAGGGGGTTCAGGCACCCCCACAAAAAGTACCTCTAGTTACTCCCATGGGTACGATCTGCTTAATTCTAAGTTAGAATTTCTTATGACTATAACATCGAGGAAAGCTGAAGAAGTATTAGTCTAAAGGCACAGTAGGCCAAATACATGCAGAATCTCATCAGCACACACTTGTCCACCGTTGGCAAACCCTTGTTTCAGAAAGCCCACCACCTCTGCGATGCTGTACACCTAGGGGACGAGCTTTGACAGGTGAAGAATGACCTTCATCAGAACAAGCGGCCAATTCCCCACGCTGCCGCACGCTGCCACGCTGCGTTGTAAAAAGAAACCACCCACAGTAGGGAGACAGCACGTACTTCTACCATATGTGAAGGAGGTTACAGACTGAATTAGTCACATCCAGTGCATCTTTATTTCTATTATGACTGTTATTTTTACTTTTGTCGATATTTTATTTTTGTCAAACACAGTTCTAATTATAGTAACATGTCATTTTCCTATTTAAGTAATTAACCTTTATGTTATAGTGTTTTTGCTAATAATTAATATACAAACTTTTGTATGTTAATCTCATTATCAATCATGTAATATTCACCTTAGCGGGATGAAATGCTCAAAAAAAACTTTTATTGTTAAATTAATTTAATTGCCACAGGCGAATCTGAATATATAAATAAATAAGTAAATCTTAAAAAAAAGTACTCATAAAATCTTTGAAGTCCGAAACCCACCATACCAGAGGGCAGGAAGGCAGGAGACAGGAGGAAGGCCGGAGGGCCAGCGAAAAAATAAAAGACACCTTGCTGTAACATATCGGATATATGATATGTGGACAATATGTGCAACTATATTTTTGAACGGCAGTATTTTCTCAAAAATATATCAGATTGACAAACGGATAAAATAAAGTAGATTTTATCGAAGCGGCATAACAGGACCTTTAATCTTGAACCTTGTCATCAAAGCAAATGCATTTTATAGCTTTTAGGTACAAATACATAACGATACAAAAATGTCCATATTTTAGAAGTATGTTACACAAATGTAGGTATATCGCACATATAAAAGATATGATAATTAAGTAGAAATAAATTATAATTAAAGATAAAACTGGACAGGCGACAAATCGTTAAATGCAAACCTTATTCCTTGCCAAATTAGCGCGAGTGATAATAAAATTAATGACATAATTAATTCCACTTTGTATTTTGAGTACTATACATTTTTTTAATTGTTGAATCTTCGGGCCTTTACTTATAAGGGGCATTGTGTTAATCCTGAAAAACCACAATCATTTTTTTTTTGGCTTTACGATTTATCCCATACATAGAAGTCAGTGGGAATCTAATATTAAGACACTCATTCCCATTGAGACACTTCCTTTCCCCATTTTCCGCCGAATTCTGGAAGTATTGCGTGTTGAGTAGCAGAACTCAATGCCCCAATCATACCTACAAGGTTATTTTAAGCTTTAATATTAATGATCATTGCTATTAAAACTTTTAAAATTAAATTCAAAAACGAGTGCAGTCTGTGCCACACATTTTTAATACATATATGTTATACACATATAATAGAAATGTGTGCCACAAACAGCTTTTATTATTTACCCCGTGAATAGACGCTTACTAAACGCAGTCAATGACAAAATCTAGCGGCCTTATCCAAAAATAATTTATTGAGTCACGTCACCATTACGTTTTCAGACAATAATAAATAACTTAAATATTATTTTTAAATAATAAAAATCATATGACAGGAAAATTATGAAACTCATCGAAATTTATTTCAATAAAAACATCATAAAGCTAACGTTAAAAGTTTCCGGCCTATAATATTGATCAAATCAATAATATTTATAATTACTTATTACATGATTATATAAACGATAAGAGAAGAAGAAGAAGAGCTCATGATAGAGCTCAGTGGCATGCCATTGGAGAAGCCTATCAGTGGAATAGGACAGGCTGATGATGATAATGATGATAAACGATAATATATTGAAATGAGAAAGTGTAAAAAGATAAAAAAAAATTTTTTCTCAAGTGATATAATTCTAAACTATAATAACAGCCTCATGCTGTATCCCGCACATAGCAGGGTAGGCAGAGGGGACCTAGTGTTAAGACACGCCGTTCCGCATTTTCCACCGATTTTTTCGGGCATTGCGCGTTAAACAAAACTGTAAACTGTAAAGATACCAATAATTACCACACCATTATAGAAAAACACCATTACAAACAAAGGTCGTGAGGTCGTCGTGGTGCACAAGGCACGAGGGTGTGACTGTAACGTGTCCCTCACTCGGGGGAATGAATTATTATTTATTTATTAATATTTTAATTTCTTCGCTCTGGAAAAAGAGAAAAGCCCGGCGTTGAGATTCGCTACTTAACAGGCAATGTGAAATCGAAAAATTAAGCGGAAAGTCGAGAAAGGATGGCTCGAAGGAGATTTTTTTTTTTAATAAAGACACTGTCATTTAGAACAAAAGAATACATTAGAACTATTATTTTATTATTCCCTTTTGTAATATCTCCTATTTTGAATAACTATTTATTAGTTGTATGTAATAACCAACCGGCGCATTGCATTTGCTTCAATTTGTCTCTTCTTTGAAAATAGTTATAATAAGAATGCAACGTGGGAATCCAATGAGTAATAAATAGTAAGACAATCTTATATGGATATGTCGCCTCGCCAACTAGACGATTCTGTTGCGGACGTAAAATACACGAGACGCCTGAACCTTGACTCACGTGACACGTTCTGCGGAAGGAATGCCACATCTACATAGAAAACACCTACAAGAAACATACTAGTACTAGATATATTATCGGGAAAACAGTAGGTATCTATAACTATATTCCGTACAAGAAATGTTAAATTGTGGATCTTATTCCAATAGGAAAACTGTAAAGAAACCAACAATGATATTTTTTATTTAGAAATTTTTGTATATATGTACATAATTTATCCATTTTTCCAACAAAATTAAGAGTTAAATATCATAATTTATTAAAATGCTTGCAAAATAAGTTGATTGTATTTATAATTGATAAACTAATAACATTAACATTGTATTATATATTTTTAATACAAATATTGTAATTTGAATCACGTTAAAATACTTCGCTGTCGTCAATGAAAGCTATATTTGTATGAATTTGGTTTGTTGACGTTTGGTGAAACGCTGAACACGGGCTACAAGAGTCACACTCTCGGGCATCTTGGCTGACCATATTTCTTAAGACATCAGGGACTCGTGTTGCAAAATATGTTATTCTTTCGTTTTGATATAATATTTAAAAACTTTGACCAATATAATATTTAAAACAAAATGGAATTACATGTTAATTCCAAAATATTTTTACGGAGTTAAAATGTTCACTTTTGCTTTCAGGAAGAGGGGAAGGTTTTTAATTGCTTGGAACCTTTTTTCTTTGTATTGCTCAACGACACCCGGTATGATTTGGAAATCATTATCAGAGACCAGTCGCGGCGCAGGGGCACAAGCGTGTTGGCTGTCGTTCTAGAGTCGAGGTGAACTGTGGCGTTGAATTCCGTCGCTCAACACGCAATGTCACTAGAATTTGGCGGAAAATGGGGAGCGGAGTGTCTTAGCACTAGGTCTACCCTGCTACATGCGAAATACAATGTGAAGCTGAAAAACATTATATCATCAGGTCAAGATCTGACGACCCAATCGTAAAAATCGATGAAAGTCGTCAATTTTTATTAGGAAGCTTGTTTTCGAAGCATCCGTTTTCGTCGGACGAATTCATTCGTGTAATTCAACGTTCTATGGAATAACTTAGACGTGCTTTTGTAATTCAAATTGTAATATCAATTGTTAATTTATCTCTAAAAATTAATAATTAACACTACATGATTCAATTCTTATGAATATTTCTTATGAGTAAATTTTTCCTAAGGTATTATTTGAAAATAAATTAATATTATATTGGTACAGCAATAAGAATGATGGTAATCCTATTGCGATTCAGAATAACTATGACGCTCTGTAGCACCCGGATCTGCCATACTCTGCGTCCGCTATAATCTACCGTGTCGAATAATTTGCAAAACAATATCAGTATTAACTGTATATTAATAGACTGTCTAACTCGCTTAGTTTGCCAATGATATAAAGGCAAGTATTTATACATGATCTACTAGTTGTTTTTTAGAGGCCAGTCGTGGCGCAGCGGCACGAAGTGTGACCTGTAAAATCGACTGGTTGTGGGTTCGATCCCCACTCGAAGAGATGAAATATTTA
>DWAN01003105.1:0-13940 GCA_018230445.1 Heliconius hewitsoni | reverse complement strand
AAAAAAAACAAACCATATATATACCATACTAATATATACAGATAATTACATAATAAATTAAATAGATGAAAATTATATATTTGTACTCTTTTTGAAAAAATGCTCTCTCTTAAATAAATTATGTGTATAGTGATTATGTTATACAGGTAGGCAGAGCGATTTTAGTGTTGAAACACTTTCGTCTCCGCGTACCATCAAAATTTGGGGCATTGTCCATTAAGTAGCGGAGCTAAACGCCGCGTCTTGTAATACGCTTATGTTTTTTTTATCTCCAAAGTCATCAGAAACAGCGGTGGGGGGTGTATCGAGGACAGCTAGCAC
Organism: Heliconius hewitsoni; assembly: GCA_018230445.1. Taxonomy (NCBI): domain Eukaryota; kingdom Metazoa; phylum Arthropoda; class Insecta; order Lepidoptera; family Nymphalidae; genus Heliconius; species Heliconius hewitsoni. The sequence continues at coordinate 13,619 of DWAN01003105.1, read as the reverse complement.
GGCTCTATCTCGCAAAGAGAGTTATAAAGCGCAGAGACAGAATTATAGGAAGGAAAAGAAGAGGGCGGCATCAGCTCTGTTGCATTCGATAGAGGATCCTTCTGTTGTTGTATTGGCTGATTGGCTTAAGGTGAGGTCTTTTGTTCTTTTTTTTTTGGTTTTTAATTAAATAAAATTTGCAAGGAGGTTCATTCGGAAAATAATTCTCTTTTCCTACGTACAAATAAAAAGAGATGGTTTATTACATCATTATTTATAATTAATTATGTAGCCAACAGTATAGCCAAGTATGAAGTAATTTTTTTTATTAATATTGACGTCATAAACCATCCAGTAGCAACCAGCTAGTAGTTTCATCGTTTTTGCAAAAATATCCAATTATGTTATTTTTTATTTATGATTTTGATTTAAGAGATTTGATTTTGATTTAACTGTATAAAAGAATAGCTGCCATGTCATATTTCAGTGAGCCGTTACATTACAAAATTAACGTCATGCAATATAATATATAAGATATAAGATTTTTTCACTTGCGACCAGTATTTCCTGAGATTAGCACGTTCGAATATACACACTCCTCAGCCTTACAATATAAGTATTTTATATATTACTACAGGTTCGAGGCTCGTTGAAATCGTGGACCAAGTTATGGTGTGTATTGAAGCCGGGCTTGTTGCTTCTTTATAAGAGTCCTAAAGCGAAAGTGAGTATATTTTCATGAAATGTGACTTTTTTGTTGTTTAAATGTATTTTCAAAATGTCACACTTTAACGATATTGCGTCACCACTTAACTTGTAGTGCCTCACGAATTCGGCGGAAGGTGAGGGACTGAAATGTCTGTGAATGGGAACCAAGTGTCTTAATATTAGGTTCCCAGGTTTCGTCTGCTTATCATACATACATACTTACAGCGTTAAATTAAAAAAATACAGGGTGGAAGTGTCAGCGGACCATTTATCGAAACATCATATAGGGTAAAATATATCGAACCCATGCCTAAAGAAATTTATCAAGAGGCCTCAACGGTTTCGACATAGGATTTTTTTTTCATTTCACGATTTTTATCCATACCTGTATTTTGTGTGACGCGATTATGCATAGATACCAATAACGTAAACATTTGCTACTATAAAAATACTACTAAAGGTTAAACCATTTTGAACTTTATCACCAATACCTACGACTCGATTTCGGAATGAGGCGTGTGTGGCGGTTTCTCTGTTCTTACAAATAGCGTTTTATTTTACAACGATAATTTTATTATTTATTTTGTTTGAAAACAAAAACTTTTTCATTTTGGGTGATTTTTTAAAATTATATTATGCTTTTATAGAAAGAGTAGTCAAAGTTGTGGTTTCATTTAATGTGGTGTTGACACTTCCACAGAATAAACATCTACTACGCAATATTTCTAAAATTGATGCTTGGAGAACGGAGTGCCTTTATACTAGATTTTACTATTCTTCTAATACTCTTCCTTGAAGTGCTTGTTTTAATATTTCATTATTTATATATATGTATATATATTTGCATTTATTTCACAGCGATCCCACTGGGTGGGCACAGTTTTACTCACATCCTGTCAAGTTATAGAGAGACCGAGCAAAAAGGACGGGTTTTGCTTCAAATTATATCACCCGCTGGAACAAAGTATTTGGGCACCACGAGGACCCCATAATGAGACTATAGGTTTGAATCCATTTATTTTATACTAACGACATGATCGCGGCTTCGCCCGCCAAATGTGATATTATAACCAAATTATACAAAGATATTTTTTTTCAAAATACTCAAAATTTATATAAAATTGTAGTCTATGTGTTATTTTGATGTGTAAGCTTAATTAATGTAAAGTTTTATCTAAATCTGTTTGGTAGTTTTTGCTCGAAAAAGGAACAAACATCCATCCTTACAACTTTCATATTTTTAATATTAGTAGGAATAGTAGGAATTATTCGAAAAATGTTAAGGTTTTTATTTAAAAAACTGGTAATACAGCCTCTTTTTCTCTATATTACTATTATTATTGAATTATTTAAGTAAGTATTTACTCTAAACCGCTAAACCATGCCTAAACAAGTTTTTTATACATATCTTAATCTCCTTTTATATGTTTATAAGAATATGTATATGTAAGGTCATGTAGTTATTGATAGGTATTTTTAATGTTTTAATTGATGAGAATTGATGAAGATTTGTGAAGAAGAAGAATCACATCTATTTATTATTTTTGTTGTATTATGTGAATATAATCTTTATAACTAAATCATATTTATGATGCTATCAAGTGCTTTTTAAAAGTTCAAGTTCCATAATAAACTATAACAATAATTTTGAGGCCATTCGTCGCGCAGGGGCACAAGCGTGTGACTGTAAACGCCACAGATTATGTGTTCGATTCCCATTCGAGGGAATAAAATATTTAATATTTTCATTTCTTCACTCTGGTGTTGAGGCAAGGCGGGGTGTTGAGTTCCACCACTTAATATTCAATGCCTCTAGAATTCGGCGGAAAGTGAGGAGCAAACTGTCTTAACACTTTCCCTTTCCGGAATACATGCGGGATACAGCGTGAAGCTGAAAAAAAATATTTATGTTGCTTAATTAATTAATTGTACATTTGGCAGGTGCCGTAGTCCAGCCACTCCCCACGGCGCACCTCATATTCCGCGCGCCGTCCCAAGCGGCGGGACACTGCTGGCTCGACGGATTGGAACTGGCACTTAGATGTAGCAATGCTATGCTCAGGTTAGTTGACTATTGCGTTTGTGGGGGCTATAGAGCTAGAGGAAACATAATATTAAGATACCCCGTTCTCAATAAGACACTATCGTTTCCCACTTATATTTGCATGTATTCAAATAGATAGATATATATGAAATCCTAGTGACGTCACTTGGTTTGTATAAAAACAAAAATGATCCTAACAAAATTATTTTCTCTACTTCCAGATGTTCTCGTACAAGACCAGAGCAAGCCGTAGAAGATGCCCCCGCCTCACAAACTAATATTTCCCACGAAGAATTAGAGAAACATTTCAATGAGCATGGTAAGTTGAACCCGCTACCCTTGTTTTATAATGCTTATAAAACTTGCCCATAAAAAATATAATATCCCCTTCTTATTGTATAGGAGTGAAAGAGAGGGCAATAGTATGTAAGTCTATCCCTTTCTTGTCATATACAAGTGAGATTGATATAATGATAGTAAAAAAAATTTAGTAAAAACTTAAAAAAAATATATGTTATTCATATACATAGTGCTCTTTTCCTTTTTTTTTTGTTGTCTTTTTCTGATTATATAGAAGTTAATGAGATACCAATCGTTGTATATATATATATTTTTTATTATTTTAGCTAATAAAAAAAAGCGAAATATTTCATTGACTAGTGCTGCCCTTTTTGTTGTATAGGAGTGAAAGACATAGCAATAGCATGTAGGTCTATCTCTTATTATATAGAAATGAGAAGGATAGAAAAATGATTTAAAAAATTCTTCAAGAAATTAACAATTATAAAAGTACAAACATAAAAAAATATATATACTTATTAATGAAATTTTATTTATTTTAAAAATATAGAGCGAGCATTTTCTGATTATATAGAAAGAAAATATATATAGAACTACTTTTATAAATAAACATATAAGCAGTAAAATTATAGTGAAATATTGAACAATTAAACGTACTATCATCGATTTTAGCTTTAATTTTTTTTATATTTGTCAGTTCATAATGTCACGTTGTCTCTTTTGTTGTGTTAGAGTGAAAATGACAGGAAGAAACTCGTGTTATACAAATTATTCACGGTCCACAAACCCAAATCCATTATTAACTTTACAAAAGAATTCTTATATCAAAGATTTAAATTAAAAGCCTTCACAATTTACTTTTATTTAGCTACTGTAGGTAAAACTTAAAAAAAAATATCATAAAATTTATAAAATATCTGCTAAAACAATATTTTATATACAGTCGTCATACTAATTTTAATATAATATTGGATCATGATCCCACATCTATAGTCGTGAACACTCACATGTGATATCTGATCCACATGTGTGAATGAACGAACATGTGAATTTTGAATAGTGTATAGTGCTGTATATAATCTAGATATAAAAATCAGCTTCACGCTGTATCCCGCACTTAGCAGGGTAGGCAGAGGGAACCTAGTGTTACGACACTCGGTTCCCCACTTTCTGCCGAATGTTGGAGGCATTACGTGCTGAGTGGCAAAACTCAACGCTGTGCTTTGGCTCGACACCAGAGCGAAGAAATGGAAATATAAATTTAAGTAAATATTTCATCTCCTCGAGTGGGGATCGAACCCACTACCAGTGGCTATTACAGTCACAGTACACTTTGTGCCTCATCTTGATATAAAAAAAACTAGATAAAAGCTCTGTTGAAATTTGCTTAGAAACTTATCTGAAAATAATAAAGAGATATCTAACTCTATACACTCGCCTTTGAAATGGATAAAAATATTTGAGTGACTTTCAAGAAATATATATTACCAGTTCTATCAGAGGTAATTTTTGTAGTGTTGTCTCTTTATGGTTATATTAAAGAGAAAAAAAATATATATGGCAATTTAGGATGTTTAATTTTGATTTTTTTGCACTGTGGCACTGCACATATCAGGGCAAGCAGAGGGAACCTAGTGTTGAGATACTCCTTTCCTATTAAGACACTTCCATTCTACACTTTCTGCCGAAGTCTAGTGGTATTGCGTGGTTAGTGACTTAACTCAACGCCGTGTTTTGCTTTGTTACCAGAGCGTGGAAATAAAAATATTTGAAATTTCGTTTCATCGAGTGGAAATCGAACCCACAACCTGTCGCATTTGCAGTCGTTCGCTTGTGCCCCTGCGCCACGAGTGACCTCAGAAATTAAAATCTTCATAAGATTATTTAACATTTTCTCGAATACAAAATCACATTATTAATACATCTATTTATATATTATGTAGGTTTATATATAATTGTCAAATTATTAAGTATATTAATATTCAATTATTAAATATGTATAAATACTTATTTTACAGGGGTTTCAAATAATTTATTTATTGGTCAATCAATTGATCCATTGATCTGTTCATTGTTTATATATTTGTATATAAATCAGGTATTAATTTGTTGTTTTATTTTTCATATTTTCCATCAAATGCACGTAAATGTCCTTTCAAATTTCACACATTAGTGCTAAGAATAACAGAGTCTACCTGTAGCTCACCATCTCCTTTACTCTCAATTTACGATTATTCGCCAAAAAGTCTCCGTTTGACCAAAACATTGAAAAATAACGAGAAAATCTCTAAAAGTTTAACCTCAAGTCCATTCAAAACCGATACGAAACTGCCAATTTTACGATGTTTCGAATTACCTAGATTGTCACTAGGTAAGGAGAAATGCGTCACTGAGAAGGAGTCACTACCAAAAAGACGCAGTTCTACACCTTCAGTCTCTAAATCGAGTGTTTTACGCAAAAACGGTAAATTGAGAGAGTCCGGTGTAAAAACTGATTCCGATAATGAAAATGTTAAAACGGATTTTGTCAAAGAACGGAAAGAATTAAAATCGGAAGTCATATTTAGTTCGCCTGAGAATTTTATTATAACCAAAACAGCGCCATCTATTGAAACATTTGGACAAAATCTTGATATTTCGTCTTCTAGTGATGATGTTGTCAGTTGTAGGTGAGTAGGATTTTTCCTTTTTTATCTTTTTGGTCTTATTTAGGCAGAGAGATTTTGGTATTGATACTTGATTTTCTTCACTTTTTCGTATGTTTTTTTAGATATTTGTTAGATTTGAAATAATATATGTTTTTCGCACTACCTGGAGAATGATTTATTTTTATAAAAATGCTCTTATTTCCTCTCTTACTTATTTCTCTCTTGGATTGGAATTTACAACAGTAATGTATTAGCCTAAAAGTAGGTCTTTCTAATATTTTATTTTATAAATAAAATATTTCTTTATGCAGTCTTCGGTTGTCTTTTGAGTATGACGCAGTTAGAAAATATCAAATTTTATACATATCTATTTATGAGTTCGATATTTACTCGAAGTAATTTATATTTAGTTTTCCACTCGGAATTGACAAAGTACGCCGTTTAGTACCAATAAGCACAAAGTGGAGAACAGAGTGTCTAAATACATATATTCTTTTATATTCTTTCTGTCTTCCCTCCTGTTTACGAGAACAAATAGCAAAATTATTTTAAATTTTAGAAGTTCACCACCATACGGTAAAAAATATTCGCTAATCAATTACAAAAACTTGCCGTCCACTAACCTCGAAGCACTAAAAACGGAGAAACGGGACGAAAGGTACACGACACAGAATGTGTACATAGCTGGGAAGATAGTGAGAGGCGGTGAGTTTGGACATTAACAGTGATTTGTTTTTTGAGTGATATATAGAAAGTTAGTGTTAAAGCCATTTTTTTTATTTATGTTGGAACATTGTAATATTGTTATCAAACTCGTGTAAAAGAGGGTAGATGTAAATGAAAAGGTCTATAAATGCAATGGAATTGTGTCATTCGGAGGCTGTTGATTAATAGGAAGCGGCCCTTATTAGAAGGAAACTCGTGTGAAGTATTGTTATTGGATGATACATATCACTTATTGCAATTACGTAGAATCTCTTTCAGAATAATTTAGAAACATATAGACGATATATGTTTTCATCTTGTTTCTAACAAAACGTTAACCGCTTCCGATTTTTAACAATATAAAGTTCTGATTTTTTATAAATAAATAACACAACACAGAACGTGAAGATAGCGAGAGGATATACAGAGTGATATAGTGAGTGTTAGTGAGAAAGGTGTTTTCTTAATGATTGTTATTTTTGCATGATGTGCGGTATAAAGAGAATTTGACACAGTGATATGGGACACAATGCATCGTTAGGTTTCACCCAACAGAAGTCATCTGGCAGGTGGCGGAACTTAACGTCGCATTCCCATTTTTTAAAAACATGTACATTTTTTATTAAATATAATATGGTCAACGTAGACATTTTGGTCGAAACATTTTATTTGTTGCTAGATTTGAGTGTTGAGTGAATTTCGCTTGAGGTTGTTAGCTAATATTTGTCTTAATTATTATATTTTTTAGTATTGTAATTTATACATGTCATATATTAAATGTATTTAAAAACCGGACAAGCGTGAGTCGGGCTCGCCCACCGAGGGTTTCGTACAAAAATTGGATGTCTCCTTTTTCTTAAATTCAGGGCTTGCTTAGTCAGTGCCCTTTCATCTGATACGTCACTTGAAATAGCGGCTTTAATACCAATTTCTTCCCCCCTTTTAAGGCTATTATTTTTTTAGATTTTAAACACAAATGTATAGTTTTCAGATTTTTTCTCAAACTAATATTACCTATATATGCTAGGTGTCAAATTTTATAATTCTAGGTTAACTGGAAAACCGTATTAGTTTTAATTCCTTTATAGTGTGGAAATACGCGTTTTTTTACAATTTAAGGCTAATTATTTTTTAGGATTTAACCACAAATGTATAGTTTCCATACTTTTTCCTGAACTAGTACTACCTGTAGTTGTATGTATCATATACGAAATGTACGTTTTTTCCATATAAACAACCATGTCTTTTCTTAAGTAAATGTAGACGTTATGTACCTTTTCTTAAGAAAAAGTATATAAAAGATCTAGTATATGGTTTGAATTTCAACTTCCTGAGATAAAGTCCCTTGACAGACAAACAGACGGACGGACAACAATGTGATTTTATAAAGGATCCTTTTTTTCTTTAAAATGTATGGATCCCTAAAAAATACAAAATGTTGCAGTAGTACTAATGTTTCTTTATAACAGCATTTTTTCTAAACACTTGTTGATCAAAAGTCCATTCTTATCAGCCTTATCTCGTTTTAGGGAAAAGTGTCATTTTCAGATTACAATAGATGAAGCCCCAATCTATACTAATATTATAAAGGTCAAGTGTAAGCCTAATATCAGTTACTAACGACTGGTTCGAACTGAAAAATTCATATTGTGTTGGATAGTCCACAGCCACAGTAGATATAGCCCACAGCCTTCCTAAATAAACATTTAGGAAGGCTGTGGGCTATATGATAGCTTGTATGTTAATCGTTTCGATGTAACCCACGGTACCTGAAGAGTTATCTTCTACATATAATATTGTTGAAAATGTTTCGTCCCATGGCAACTTAGTGTTGAGCCACTCCTACCACGCCTATTAAGGCGCTCTGTTCCCTATTTTCCACCGAATTCTTAAGGCATTGCGTGTTGATTTGCGGAACTCAACTAATAATAAAATAAAACTGCCTCGTTTGATAATAATAGAACCCATGACCGTCGCGTTCACTTTCGCACGCTTGTGCCCCTGCGCCACGACGACGTCAAATTCGTGTTACTATATTTATAGACTAAAAATATAGTTGCAAAGATGATATCACAGCAAGTATAGGTGCTGTTGTTTCAATACCCCCCTATCTGATAACATTATCAGTATATCAACAAATGAATAAGTGCTATATAATAATTAATAAATTATATATATTTTTTATCTTTACGTATTTTTTTTATTTATCGGAATATGTGGAGAAAAATGGGCAATGGAATGGGGTGGGCTACAACCCCAGACATTTTTGTAGCAAAAGTTTAAGCCTAAAAAATAAAAAAAAACCACAAACAGATTTCTTTAAATTTAAAGTCCAGCCTTCTCCTAGTAAATATTTCTTGATATGCTCATGCCTAATTCCGTTATAGAACAGAGAATAGAGTCTTAATGGCGAGTAGGTTTTCCTTTCCTCAGCTGCATGGAGGATACAATAAACACCTCAAGTAGAATATCACCTTACGTCGGTCAAACACTGCCCTGGGGTGATGTCTTATATATAATAAATAAAGGGCTAGTGAAGGAAGGAAAATCTTTTATCAACATACTATTAATAAATTATATGAATATATAATATTAAAGTTATTTGTTTTCATATAATATATAAACACTATTTCTTTTTCTTAACGTATTTCCCGTTTTAGTAAAATGCATTCCGTTCGTCCATTTTTGTTAGACATTGTCTATGAAATAATAATAAGTTTAGACTAAATGAGTTGCTGAGTTCCGACGTCGCGCCTTGTTTTGTTACCAGAGCGAGGAAATAAAAATAATTCATTGCCCCGAGTGAGAATTGAACCCACAATCTGGAGGCATAGCGTGACTCAGCTCCGCGGTGTGCCCCGTTTTCAGAGCGAGAATGAATATATTAAATATTTCAATATTTCAGAGGAATCGAATCCACAACCCGTTAAATTTACATTTACGTACGCAAGGAAACAAGCCCCTGTGCCACGACGTCCTTTAAAGAAATTACATAAACAGCAAACATTTGTACGCTTTATCAGTATAAATAAAACATAATAATAAAACACTTTATCATATTATTTTATTGTTTATACTAAAACGCGATAAGGATGGGTTTTTAATTAGTTATGAAAGTCATTGAGTTATTTCAGTTTCTTTAGTTTCACGCTTTATCCTGTGTACCAGGGTAATCATGAAAAACTTAGTATCAAGATTCTCCGTTAATTACATACCGCCTTAAGTATTTTTTGTGAAGTGGTGGAATTCAACGTTGCGTTTTGACTTATTAGAGCAGGGACATAAGAAAAAATATTTACCTCGAAATTCATAGGGCGTTGAGTTCTGCCACTCAACACGCAATGCCTCCAGGATTCGGCAGAAAGTGGGAAACGGAGTGTCTGAAACACTAGGTTCCCTCTGCCTACCCTGCTGTGTGCGGGTTACAGCGTGAAGCTCATAAAAAGATAGATAAATAAATAAATTTTATAGAATACTTTTACAGAATACTTACTTAATATTTCGCTCTTGGAACGCTAAATGTGTGGTACACGAGTTACTTATTTTGACATCTCAGTTTAAGCCGCAGGTAAGTTTACAGCAGGTAGTTTTCCAATACTAGGCCTATCTTAATTTTATCGTGACCGGAATCGAATCTGGGTCTTATGAATTATAGGTACAGTACTGTACATTTAACTACATTTACACCGGTAATACATCATCTATCGATAAACAGATGGCTTTATATAATTAGATTAGTTTCAAGTGCATTAAACTTATTAGCTATATAGTCGATTCTTTCTTTGGATGGTTTTATAACCAATGGTTTTAAGGCGATAGTCGTAGGTTCAAAAAATACATTAAATTATAGTAACCCTATTCAAAATATTGTCAGATGAATAATATACATATATGAAATAATATTAACATTACAATACATCATAACAATATGATGCCTTCACGATATGTTCTGTGTATAGCAGGGTAGCCAGAGAAAATCTAGTGTTTCAACACTCCTCCTAGACTCTAGAGCAAGGGTTCCCAACCTTTCTTGTTCTAGGACCACTTTTACATCATTCTTGCACTGGTTGGGAACCAGTGCTCTAGAGGAACTCAACTTGCGGAACTCAATTCCGTGGACAAATAATTTCAATGTCAACAATACCTTCAAATAACCTTCGTGGCGGAGTGGCATAAGCGTCTGACTGTAACTGCGACGGTTGCGGGTTCGATTTCCACTCGGGGAAATTAATTATATAAAGTAATCTTGAAGCTAAGAAAATTTATCCCTCCGATTAGGATCGAACCCGCAATCATGCACTCACGCGCTGCGCTACTGCGTCGTTATGTCAATTATGTTACGTTATTACGTTATTTAAGTGAGTAATATACTCACTCACTGTTTATCCTTATCTAATACAAGCTTTGCCAGTTTCGGTATCGCGTGTACACAATGCAGTCGTTTCAACAAAATATATATAAGAATATATGTAAATAAAGTGTTTTTTATATGAAAATGATAGTGTTTTATCAATTATCATAGTGTTAGTGATTGAGACAGTGATAATGATAGTGGTACACGTTTGAGTCCGCTCAAATGGTCGTAATTAACCTTGGATTGTATGTTTTCTGTTAATTTTTATCTTGTAATGGTGTAATGGTTTCGTAAAGCTATTGTTCAGTTTCGTTTTTCAAATTATACACATACATAAATAATTTTTGTACGTAAAATTGTGTGAATATTGTGCTTTATACCACGTTTTTAAAAATTGGATATTCAAAATCTCGTGTCACGATTTTTTTTCTTCTAGATTTTGCTAGCTTCATTTCTTCGTTTGTTCACTCAAAGTCAAATCGTAGCATGTTTGCGTCCCAATGGAACTGGGTAATCGAAATAATTCGTTCCTATGAATGAAAATCGAACCCGTAACCATCGCGTTTACAGTCAGACGCTGTCCCACTGCGACGCGACACACTATTAATGTAGGTATAATAAAAATTAACAGTGATAATCAAACAAAAACTTCACCTCACCATCCCCAGTCATAAAATTAAAATCGTTCGCGGACCATGGATCACTGGTTGGGAACCAATGCCCTAGGCAAAGACAACCAAAGAGTAAGCTTTTTCGTTTTTAACCGACTTCTGTAAGAAAAGGAGGTTGGCAAAGCTACAGTATGTTGTACGTCATCAAAAATGAAATGATAAAAAGAAAACAAGAAAATAAATAATATAACTAAATATAATCTATAGAAAACATCGCAACTACTTACTACGTTCTTATATAAGTTGGATATAATCATTATAAATGAATAACGGCAGTTCGAGTCACGTATGAGTTTCAAGTTTAAAGTAGGTAATTACGTTTTAGAAGTCCACTTTATACATCATGTAGAGGTAATTGTTATTTTTTAATTTCACGCTGTATCCCGCATATAGTGATGAACCACTCCGCACCGCCCATTTTTTAAGGCATTGCGTGTGGAGTGGCGGAACTGAATGCAACGCTTTTGTCTAGTTACCAGAGCTAGTATATGCAAATAATTAATTCCTCCGAGTCGGCATCGAACCCACAACAATCACGTTTACAGTAAGACGCCTAGCTGCTACGCCACTAAGCTCACGTAATAATAACTTAATAGTCCTTGTTGATAACAATATTTGAGTAGCTTTGGCGAAGTATTAAAGGGATTTTCTTATCGAGATTTTTTTAAATTTACATATAAGTATACATATAAGTGTAAGTGAAGAACAGTAATCAATTCTAATGTAATGAAATGTCATCGTTGCAAAGAGGCTATTGCCTGTTTGAATATCAAAGCGCGGCATTAAGTTACGTGATTTGACGTAATGTCCCGAATTCGGGAGACATTACGTCGAGGAATTCACAAAGCGGATAACGGAATATTTTAAACTCTTAAGGGGGCAGGAGGAATCTATCTTGTTATGGAGGATAAAAAGTGGAAACTGAAATTCATATTTGTATGACCATGTTAAACAATATACGGTGTTAGGTTGCAAAATTAATGGAAATGGTAAACAAAAAGATTTGTGTATCTGTGATAATAAAAAAAATACCTTGAGAATTCGCCGGAAAGTAGGGAACGGAAGTGTCTTAATGGGAACGAATTGTCTTAACATAAGATTCACTCTGCCTACCTGTGAGAGATACACAGTAAAGCTAAAAAAATATATTTGAAACCACACATTCCAACCACATTTTCTATATAATCTCTTTAATCTGTAAAAAAAAAATAGTACAAGATTAGTGCAGACTGACGGATAATCATTGAGATTAATATAGTAATTAATGTATTTAAGGAATGATAATATTAACACTTGTATTTATATGAAATTTATAATTATAATATTAAAGACTTTAAGAGATAAAATAAAAAAACGTTTTTTTTCCTTAGCCGATACAGTCCCAAATTTAACGTACATATATGCAAAATATTAACTTTCTAAGTAAGTCAGTCGGTCAGTTAACTTGAGTTAATGTTATAGATATATGTAGATTATAAATGAAGCTACAAAAAAAAAAGCTCAAGTTTTGTTCAAGATTTTCTAATTTTGTGTTCAAAGTGAGTGAGTAGTGTTCTGTAAAGTGTGTGTTTTTCTAAAAATAATGGAAAAACTAGAACAAGAGACGGACGTCTTGGCCTCTGCCAAGTATAAGGAGAAGAGTCGAAGGAGATCCAGTATTTTTTCTCTTCTAAAAAGACAGAAGAAACTGACTAGACAGTATTCTGAGCCTTCCCAAATGATCAGCCGAAAGTTTTCAGTGGATTCGGCTATATTGAACCATTTCAATAATCATTCTGACAAAGTGAACGGTGATGATGCATTGGATCTGTCGCCGTTTGGAGGTTAGTTCATTTTTGGGGTGAAATGATTGTGGATTTCATTTTTCTGTAATATTAATTTGACTTTGTATAGTTTATTAATTGACTGCAAATATTGTGTATGTAATGAGTATTTTTTACTTTTTTAATGCATTACTCCACACTACGTAAAAAAATATCTTTTAAAATAAATGTATAACAATTTCAAAGTAGGGGCTGTTGCGCCTCTTGGAAATTGTTCGAGGTCTCTGACAATTAAGTCAAGTCACGTTGCATGGTTTCCCAAAGGCGCGGGTTCGAGTCACGTACAAATATTTTTTTTTTATGGAAAAGACACGGCAAACGAGCGTGTGGGGTCACCTGATCGTAAGTGATTACCGCCGCCCACGACTCCGTGCAACCCCAGAGGAG
>DWAN01003104.1:0-13944 GCA_018230445.1 Heliconius hewitsoni | reverse complement strand
CCTACCCTGCTGTGTAAGGGATACAGCGTGAAGTTGATTTAATTTTTATATTATTTTCGAAACACTTTTAATTAATCACAAAAAAAGAATTGTTTCAGGCACACAACTACAAGATTTTTATTTAAACAAGATTTTTTTATTTAACTATGTATACTAAAGATTGTTTCTACAAGTGTTTCTGATATAATTGTCTTGCAATGCTACGCTTTTTTGCTTTTTCATTTATCGTCGACTGAATGATGAAATTTTATAAGTCGTTGTTACGCCTGAGTTGTTTGAAATAGAAAGTAGCATAATTAATAATAATATAATTGAAATGAATATACAAGGTGGGAAGCGTCAGCGCTCCTTTTATGGGAATAGCATGTAGGGTAAAATATAAAGAAATTAATCAAGGTACCTCAACAGTTTAGACGTAGGGATTTTTTTGTCATTTCACGATGTTTATCCTTTAGTAATACTTAACTAATAATTTACGCATATATACCAATAACGTAAATTATTAATTAAATATTCTGTATAATTGAATAAAATTATAAAATCTTAATTAATAAAATTGTTATGTTAACGAAATTTCATAGTTAAAATATTAAGTAGCCGTTGTAGCGCGGCTGAACATCCTCTAAACACGACGACCTGAAGATTTCCTCACTAGGAATTAATATTTTCATTTCCTTGCTCGGGTAACAATACGAAACTGGCCTTGAATTAACATTGTCATTACACAATTTCCCAGTGGAAGCGGTTACTTATATTATTGCACTCTCTGAGCAAATTAAATATTATATTTCCATTTTCTTCGCTTCGCTTCGACACCAGTGTCGAGACAAAGCGCGACTTTAAATTCCGCCACACAACACAATGCCTCCAGACTTCGAACACTAGGTCCCCTTATTTCCTCTGCCTATTCTGCTATGTGCGGGATACAGTGTAATCCTAAAAAAACGGTATCGTAAATTGGGAAACACTTGTAGCTGAAAAGCAATTGTATCCACAAACAATACCGAAACAACTTGCAAATGCGCCATGATGACTTTTATTTTTAATGTCTGTATACTATAAAAAATTACCATACGTTTAACCCTGATAGTTCCATACTCCATTGTTGTTGGTATTTGAAACCATAATTTAGGCATCCGTTGCACCGGGCCGTGCCGCTGAACGTTTGTGAGATTTAATATTATATCCATTATTTAATTATGCGAAAAAAAGGTCACACAGTATACATATACTGTGTGACCTTTTTGTCGTGTAATTAATAATCAACAAAATTCATCTCAAATAGGTACCACTTGTATAATATTCTTCTTGTTGTTCCAAATATATTTATAGTTTTATAGTTTTTTTTATTTATGCTTACACGTGTTAAAACTCATGAATATATTAATCGTTATCTATAAAACGAGGACATGTTGAACTGACCTCATAAATCCAGAATATACGGAGCTTAAATATTATATCAGTCACCTTGTTAATGCCTAGACGCAATTTTTTTGAATAAAAAAAACGTAAAATTATAGAATCCTTTATTTTGACGGCGGCGTTGAGTTCCGTCATTCAACACGCAATGCCAGACTTCTTCAGAAAGCGGGGAACCGAAATATCTTAATAGGAGGAGCGTATTACCACTATGTTCCCCGCTTTCCCACTGCTTACACTGTTCTGTGTGGGATACAGCGTAAAGTTCAAAAATAATAAGTTTCTTTTGTTACAGAAAGAAGATGAACAAAAGATTATATACTCTGGCCAACTCTTAGATGACAACAGCGTTATAAAAGACGTTCTAAGACACTACGACAGTCAAAACACGCATACTATGCACTTAGTTTGTTCAACCAAAAGGATGACAGAGCCAGATAAGAAACCGTCGTCAGACGGACTTCGTCAAAGGAATGTTCCAGAAACTCTCAGACCAGCAGAGACTCCCAGGCCGGAAATGCGACAGAACGATCAAAATCATACAGTGGAAATGCAGAACTATTTCAGTTCGTTTGTAAATAATTACGGCAGAGTGCCCCCGTATCCTAATTATAATTTTGGAGAAGGGTTGCCTCCAGTAAATAGTGATCCTGCCTCGATGGCTAATCATATGCTGATGATGCAGCAAGCCTATATGCAGTATATGCAACAGTATGCCAATATGTAAGTTAATTTTTATCTGTAAGCAATTATCGGTTTATCTCTTTACTATATTCCGTAAATAACACAGTTAGAGCTGGGTAATATGACTTGTCGGCAGTATTAAAAACAATATTTTTTTTACTGTACTTTAGTAGTACAGTAAAAGTCCTACAAAGCCTACTAATATTATAAAGATAAATGTTTGTGAGGATGAATGTTTGTTTCACTTTCATGTCAAATCTTCTGAACGAATGTATATGAAACTTCAGAATAACATATACAATTTATGTAAACTCTAGTGCTTAATAAACATTTAAAACATATATATATATTTTTAAGGGCTCAAACCCCCGACCCACCAACTCCCCCTACACCAGAACAACCACCTCGCCCAGAACCGGAGCAAGAGGACCAGATGCCCAGAGACTGGTTGGACCACCTGTACGCGGCGTTCCGGTTTGCCATACTGGTCTCCCTGTTCTGTTTATATGGGAGTCCGGCGCGACTGTTGCTCATTATTCTGCTGGCGGCCGCTGGATATTTGTGAGTAGATCTTTTGGTTTAATTTCAGCTACTGTATCTCACGTACAATAGGGTAGGAAGAAGGAACCTAATGTTAAGACACTCGGTTCTTTGAGACATTTCATTTTAAATGGAGTAACTCATTCATACTCATTTCTGACTACTAAGCCCATTTATCAGAGTAAGGGAATTTCCACGAGTGGGAATTAAACCCACAACTGTCGCGTTACAGTCACAAATTGTTCACTTATACATATACTTGTATTATGTAATAAATTAGATTAATTGGCCATTCCACTATTATAATATTTTTTTTATAATAATTGCAGACATCAAATCGGCTTTTTCCGTGATCTCAACGTGAATCCCGTTAACAACGCCGCCGATCGCAACGGCAGGAACAGACGGGAACGCAACGGGAACGAACCAGCACCCAACGGTAACGCTAATGAACCGCAAACCAACGATAATGAAACCAGAACAGCAGACAATGACAATAATGACGAGAATCAATCATTATTGTCTGTTACTTGGATGATATTTACATCGTTCTTTGCTTCGCTTATACCAGATATTAATTAATGATAATTGATTTTAATTTGATTATTTGGGTTATTATTTTTTTTTTAATTAGTCATTATCTAATGATGAAGTTAATGATTAATAACGGAAGTTTGTGAATTGTTTTGAGGGATTCTGAAGATAAAAATTTTACGTTTAACCGATTAATTATTATTATGAAATACGTTTGTAAAACAATACTTCCTTTTATATTAGAGAATTGGTAAATGAATAGGGAAAAGAAATGGAATAGATTCAATATTTTAAAATAATGTTATAACATAAAAATCAATTAAAAGTGAATAAAATAAATTTTACATTTATGTTTAAAAACAAAACTTTTTCATTTTATTTTATATTGAACTGATTTTAAACCAAATATTAATGTATGTAATTTTAATTTGTATTCTAAATATGTTTAGCTAATGACATTATGTTAAATATTTGACATTTTCAAAAATTCATACAATTTGTAAACATGGGGAATGGAGGTTCCCTCTGCTGTGTGGAGCATACAGCATGAAACTGATTTGAACTTTTTTATTCTAAGGAATAAAATTATTTTAAAGTCTTCATTTAAGAAACATTGGCCTCGTTTAAAATAATATTTTAAAATAAAAAAAAAAACCATTTAATTACAAACTACTTGCAGTGGTTGTGGGCTCGATTACTTCTCTGGGGTATGTTTATAAATTTATGCTGTCATTTATAGCATAAGATGTAAAATCTCGTTAACCTATCTTAAAGATAGACGGAGTGCGGCGTTTAGTTCCGCGTCACTAAATAAAATAATTATTTGACACATTTAGTATTTCAACTAGTGATATGCTTTTATTATTAGCAAGTACAGATACTAAATAAATATAAAAATTTAATTTTTATATATGCCTAACACAGGCATTGTCATCTTAATAATTCAATTAATTAAACATATTAATAAAATCGTTTAAAATTTATAATGTTTATAAATAGTTTTAATGTCTTCTAACTTCCTAACTGTCCAATAAGGTGTTGCTAAAATATTTATTACAGATTTATTACGATACCTTCCCAGTAAATTATGATGGACCTATTGGAAAGTTAAAATTCTTAGTACCAATTATAAATATTGTGTATATAAATTATTTTCGCCTTTTAAATTGCCATTTATTGTTATTTTTATATTTCGATATATAAAACAATTATATTAGAAATATTTTTATGTATATTTTCACTGTATTTTAACTATATATTAAAAAAATATAGATATTATAATTATTAAAAATAGTTATAGATCATTAAACATAATAATTATTAATATTAATGAAATCTGAATAATTATATATACTTTTATTATATATTCGTTTCCCCGGCCTTTTAAAACGAAATGGCTGAAAAGTGGAGAATAAGGAAATCATGTAAAAATCGAAAATCAAATTAATATTAAACGTTTAGTGACATAACGTAAAATTATGGTTTGAATTTATAATTTACTTTCATATATTTTGTTTTACGGATATATTACATAATGGACACATAAAATTTAATATTTTATAAAATTTGTGAAATGAATGTGATCCATTGATGGTTAGTGTATTTAATATCATTATATATATGAACTAATTCTTGAGTTTAACGTCATACAAAGTTCATGCATTTGGTAGTGTTAGGTTATTTATAAAATAGATAGAGTTAATTCTTTACATTTTTTTTGTGTTATTCTACGTTACAAAGAGATATTTCAGAAAACGTATAAAAATTTGAGTAATGAAACGGCTCGTCTTGTAAACCTTTTAAGCTTAACATTCAAATCCTGCTTTAGTAATTTTTTTATACATTTTCTAAAATATAAATCATGCTAATGTTGATTATATTTATACTGTGATAGGTTTCGTTTTCGTTTGCATTCTCGTAATAAATTATTGAAAGTAAGCCGTTTTTTTTTATTTTCTTAATCCTTTTCTGTTTTAATAAATATATTTTTTTGCTCACTTTTTTATCCTTAATAACAAGGAGGCGGAAAAATTGTGTTGGAAATCATCCAACTTGGGAAAACGAATTTTCTTGCTTTTGTTAAAAAATGTTTCATCCACCTTTACTCCTTTATGGGAAATACAGCGTAAAGCTAAAAAAAATCATAAATGTTCCCATAATTTTTTTTTTATAAATTTTTATTTAATAATTTATTACATTTTAATAACTAATTCAAAATTCGTCATCAAAATTAATATCCATTAGTTCTTCATTTACAATTTCTTTTTGAAGTAATTCTGAATCAATGACAATTTCATTTATTTCATTTATATTTTCAGTTTTATCATTGGTTTTACCATTTTCTTTTAAAATCTTGTTCGTATGTTCATCATATTTATTATTAACAGTAGAATCATCATTATTATCGTTTTCTTCGTATATTTTACAATCATCTTTATTATTATGTGTTTTATCATATATTTTTTTAGGATCACAATGTTCATTTTCATTATCTTCATTGTTATTCACTTTTGACTGTTGTCGAGTTTTAATTTCATCGTTAACATAATTATTTAATGTATTAGCTATATCATTATCATTTTGTATATCTGTGTCACTATCTGTATCCATTCTTAGAATATTATTTGAATTATCTTCATTACTTTTTGAATGAGTTTGTTCATTAAAATTACTTTTATGAATATCAACAGTTATGGATGTATTAATTATAGTAATTTCGGCATCATCATCTGAACTATCAATAACATTAGATCTATTTATTCTTTTAATACTATTCATATTTCTTTCTTCAGTGTCGTTTCTTTCTTTTCCACTTTGATTATCGTCTATATTATTTTCATCAGTGCTACAATGCCCATTGTCTCCTTTAGAAATGTCCACAATTTGATTACTATTATTATTAATTATATTGTTATTTACACTTTTAAGTCTTGCTAAACGTCTCTCTTCAGCTAATTTTCTGTTTCTCAACATTCTTTCTCTTTGCTCATTGTTTATTGTTAATGAGGATGTTGCTACAGGTGCCATTAATGCCCTGTAATTAAAATCGACATATTTGAAATATATACTAGTCAATACTTAATAAACTTTGTATTTTGTAGTACACTATAAAGCTGAAGAAAGCTTTACATTATAAAGTGTTTTTTTAATTGAAAGAACCAATCTCTTAGGAATAATCTTCCCCGCTCAGGTAAACGAATCGAGGTGCTGAGTTTCACCGCTCAATACGCAATATCTAGAAAATTCGGCGAAAACTGTTGTGTACAATGTCATCTTAATACTTGCCTATCATACTATACAGGAAATACCCGGAAGCTGTTCAATAATGCACTGTAACATCCACGCGTCTGCGCGCCCCTTTTGCGGGAACAGCATATAGGGTAAAATATTTCAAACTTATACCTAAACAAATTAATCAAGATACCTCAATAGTTTAGACGTAGGATTTTTTTTCATTTCACGATGTTTCTCCATACCGTATTACGTGTGACGTAGTTACGAATAAATACCAATAACGTAAATACTTATTACTTCAAAAATACTACCAAGCGTTGCCCATCTGGGAATTTTCATTCTCAAAAAACATATTAAAACGAGAAAGGGATATGTCTTGTTCTATTTTACACAATTCAACATCGCCACCATTACCGACGACTACGACTCGATTGATTGAAAGAGGCGTGTGCGGCGTTATCGCTTTCATAAATTTATGTTTGTGTGCGTCATTCTTGGCACAAATGGCGATTTATTTTACAAAGATAATTTTATTAATTATTTTGTATGAAAAAAAATATTTTTCGTTTTTGAAAAAATCTCCTTTGTTATAACTGTATTAGCTTTTTATAGAGTAGTTAAAATTGTGGTTTCATTTAAAGTGATGATGACAAAAACACTCTGGATATCCAATAAATTGATACCCAACATATTAAAATAAATAAGTGGTTATATAAAACCAGAAACATTACCTATTTTCTCTAACAATGTCTATATGTTTTTTAACGGAACCAGGTGCCGGTGTGGAACGGGCCAATTCAATTTGCTGTTGTAATAGTTTATCAAATTCATCTTCAGGTTCTTTTTCTTCGTCCTCATTACTAGAATCCTTTTGTGTTACTGTTTCCTCTGTGATGTATTGGTCTGTTCTTATTTTGTGAAGGTGTACCTGAAATATTAGAAAAAAAAGTATAAAAAGCAGCTTAAAGTTTTCTGACCCTGTAGAGTTAGAGGTAGGGAGAGAACCTAGTGTTAAGACACTCCATTCACCACGCACTGCCGAATTTTCGAGACCTATATTTTTCGTGTTAATTGATGGAACTCACACTACACTATCCACCAGAGCAGAGAAATTAAGAAAGCTAAATATAATCATTCCCTTGATTGGAATCACACAGACAAATGTCGCAGTTTTGCAACAAACTAATAATTGTTAAAAGTTTGTGACTGACAATGGATTATTCTCCCCACTCTGGTTAAACATTGAAATTGGAAGGGCGCAGAAAGAAAGAAAAGAATAAAGTGTTTGAACACAAGTTATCTAAGCCCAAACTACTTATTTTTGTAAACAAAAATATAATTCAATATTTATTTGAAAAATACTATTAAAATATATATTTAAATGTTGCATATCATAGAAACATAGAATAATGTATTTGTTTTATTTACTAAAAAAAATTACTGCTTGATGTCTACGTAAATGATGTTTGTGTAAAGACAATAATTTTAGTTTTAAAAGTCACAAATTATTAATATGCTACATTTTTAAAATATTAGTTTATAAAGTTGAACTAAACATTACTGTTGATCTTGTTACTAGAGCAAGAAATTGAGGATATTTCATACCACCAAGTGGGAATCAAACCCACAACTATTCCATTTACAATCAGGCACTCTCCTAAAATTGGCTTAAATTGACATTAAGTAATAATGTATTAATCCTAGTACTTACCATGACAGGTCTCTTTTTTCCCAGAGTTTCTATTTTCTTTAAGCAATCCTCAAATTTAAATTTTGGATATAATCTATACGCCCAGTGTTCTAATTTTTTTAAAACTAGATCTAGATCTTCTTTTTCATGTCCTTTTCCTAAATTTGATAAATTACAATTACTTTTAAAAAAAATAAGATTTATATTTATTTATATTTTTAGAATCATACATGTAATTATATAATTTAAGTTAATCTATTCTTCCTAAAGTAAATAAGAAAAGCCAGTATTAATTACCTTTAAACTTAAAATCTTTAAAATGATCAGGTATAACCTGTATGCCTCTAGGTCCAGTAAGTCTGGCTGGATTAAGAGTAAATCTTGGATTTTTTGTAACACGACGAGTTTTCGTAGAGCTAGGATCTACTCTTCTTTTATCTTCCTCTAAAATTGATCAATAATAAATATTTAATATTTTTATTTCTTCGAAGACAACGCGAAGCATTAAATTTACTTACCATGCTATTCCTCCAGAATTCGGTGGAAAAATGGGAAACGAAATGTCTTAACACTTCCTTCTGCCTACCCTGCTGTGTGCGGGATACATATGAGACCATTCTTTGTTCGACTCAAAACGGGACATCGAAAGAATAACAATAAAAAATTTCAATTTCAACTATTATATTAAGAAAGCAAGCAAAGCATTTACCTTTTTAATGTTTTTTAGAGGAACAAAAGCATTTGTTTTTTAGAGTGGCTTTAGTTTTTTTATGAGGTGTGCTTTCCATTCAATTATCTTTTGACAATGGAGTACCACGATATTTGCGGCGAAATGTGATTCAACTAACAAAATTTAAATGCCAACGAAAAACGGGACAGTTGTAAATACCTGCTTCGTCCTCTCTTTCACTATTATTATCGCTGTCCGAACGAACTCTCTCGAACTCATCACCTTCGATTACTCTTTCTAATTCCTGCGCTTCACCGGCTTCATCTTGAAGAAAAACGTCCTCTAACAGGGACATTGTTCTTATTAGAATATTAAAATGTATATTTTATGTTAGTTTAGATTTGAATATTATACTTTAATGATATAACTACAAAACTAAAAATAAATATTGCCAATTTTTTTATCCTTTACATTTGACATTTAACTTTGGCGGTAAAACATAATTGAAAATATGCTTGTATTTATTTCACACAGATAATATCTATTTACGATTCATACAAAGCAACGTATGATAGTTATTAATTAAATTCGGTTACCGTACATTTTAACAGTTTGCATATATATATATTTTAATATAATAAAAAAGATTTTAATTTATATTAACTTTACATTCTTACACATATTTTTTTAATAATATATTTTTAACTGTTAACATATACATATCAAAACCTTCTAATTGACATACTTCTTAATTTAACAAATAATAATTAAGATCACTACAAGATAAAGAATATGTATAGTTCTTAATTAAAATTTTCGTATAAACAGAATATAAAACAATCGCAAAAGCTTGCAAAAAACTTTGTCAATGAAAATTATTTGAATCGTAAATTCGTAACTTTCAATATGGCACAACACTAGCGAGTCACGTGACCAGCTTGCGTTTTGAGAGCGCATTCACAGGTATGGAAATTCGTAATTTTATTAGTAATCGCGTTGTATTACGGATTAAACACTAGCTTTAAGGTAAAATTTTGTATCTAGCTTATAAAATGTGTTGATGAGTGTGTAATTAAGTTGAAAAATGGTGTCGTGTACGGCTATTTCGTTAACAAAGACTGTCATTTTGATACCAAGAAAGGTGCTTCAGGAATGGCGTCCCCCACATGTGCCGCCTATTGAATTTCGTCTTCGTTAGAAGTTGTAGAAATTGATGACGTGAGCTCTTGTATACGTGTGATTGTGCATTTGCACTAATCTCGGCGATGCTCTGTCGTAAACCATCACACTACATAATTCGAAATTGGTATCGCCCTTGCTACTTACAATGAATCATTGTCCTGATTTCTGCGAGAAGTAACGCAAATTTCAATATTATTTGTACCTAATAATGTGCTTCGAATATTTATCTGAAGTTCAAGAAACCTTATATTAACTATTGAAGGGTAATTGCGCGTTTATCCGTCTAATTGTTTTGTTTACTTATTTTCCGATTACCGCTTATGCTACGATTGGCGGTTCTTTCTGTTATATGCTACTTTCTATTTACCAGGGACTGTTATCGTATACTTTGAAGTGCAGGAAGCATTATACTCAATAATTACTCATTTTTGGTATTATTTCTATCATCTGCATATGATGAAAATATCAAAACAAAAGCCTAAGTGTGTTTATTTAATTTAGACGTTACTTTTACTTTTTTTTATCTTAGGCCAAGTTTTGAATATTATCAGATAACATTAAAATATATAATTTAAATTGTACTTTATGGTGGAATGTTTTTCTTAATACTTTACTTAGAAATTCTAACCTATACAAAGGTTTTTTGTCTATATTTTTTTAAAATTAAATAATAAAAGTTACATATAGCATCATGACAATTATTCGATTTATACAATGCTATCTAATGTTATGATTTATATACAAATATGGTTTTCTTGACAATGCTCTCTTTGTGCTTTGTTATGAATCAAAACTTATTTAATTTTAAATTTAATTGTTGGCATATTGCATACTTCTGTCTATATTATTAACATTGGTGAAGTACTCTAATTTATATAGATTTTTAATATAAATGAACATTGTAGTTTACTTTCTAAAATTTTTCAAATCAATTTTGTACTAAATCAATGCAGTTTTTCTAATGAAAGATTTTTTAAATTATATATTAAATGGAAATTTGAATTTGTTGAATATAAAGGATTATTATTTTACTGCTAAGCATTTACTATGTAAGCTCAATTTTACTCAAGTCAAATATATGTATATATTTATAAATATTTTGTCATTTGGTTTTACATAATTAAAATGTCTTATATTAGTTTTGTTATAAATATAATAAACAGTGTTGAGGCAAAATTCTACTGAGGTTTATCTAGAGTGCCATATTTTTCTTGAATTTTTATAGTGCATATAAATAATATTTAAAAAAAAAATCTTCATGTTTTCCTCATAGTAGAGTAGACAAGGGAACCTGTTGTTAAGACATTCCAATTTTCAATGAAACTCAATGTTGCACTTTTATAATAGTTGATTATTATTTTTATTCTTGGTGATTTTTATTTTTAAATTATAATAATCAATAATTTCATTGAATAATTTTAGGCAGTAACTATACCTAAATATATAAAAAAAAATTAAGGTTTGTATGAAAGCACAATATATTTAGCTGTTTTATTAAATCAATTACTTATTTTTCATGGATTGTCTTTTTCTTAAAACATCACAATTTAACATTACAATTTGCTTTATTTTTAAAAATGTAAATGCCTACATATTTGTTATATACACTCATACCTTTAATTCAATAGTTTCTAGGTAGAGCTTGTGAAAGCCTTAGAATTTCATGCTTTGATAGACACTGAAGGAAAAAAAACAAATAAAAAGTATTATATAAAAGATATAATTGTTATATTATTTAATTACTTAATAAAGGCAAATATTATATTTAAGAACAAAAAAATTTTTATTTAAACTGGTAACAAGATTTGAACTCGAAAAAAATATTGGTTACTATCCTAGGTATTAAAAAAATATTCAAAAAATCTTGATTACTTAATAAAAAAAATTAAAACTATTTTTGCTGCACTGCATCTTTAATACAGAAGGCCAGATATCTTAATAGGTTCCCCTATTTAACAATAGGACACTCCCTATGCACAACCCAATTATTGAGACAAGAAAGGAATTACCTCAAGTGAGAATTGAAGCAGCAATATTTATTTTATTTCTTTTTTAAGGTTTAATGTATTTTTATTTAATTCCAGCTGCTTGTAAATAGAGGCTGTAAATATAGCAGTTAAATATGAGTTTGGGTGCGCGCGCCACCAAGGGTGGTGCGAAGAAGGAGAAGCAGGAGAAGGGCAAGACGGCTGAGAAGCCCGCGCCCAAGGAAAAAACTAAACCACAAGTTAGTTATCAGTTTATTACATATTATAATTACTCTATGTATAGTAGGTGGTCAACGAGTGGTGGTTGGCCCAAAATTAGGATTTCTGCCCGTTTACGCATTGTACACTCAGGAAGAATATATTTATTTTTAAACATTTTTAAAGTGTTTCCACACTTAGGAAAGAAAAATACTTATTTAGAAAACGTATAAAAATTTGAATCTAGCGGGACTTGAACCCGCGTCTCCAATCTGCGTTGCATCTGCAACTAATTTCAGGGCGGACACGACTCGTCGGCCGTACTATAAAGTGTTTTTTTCGCGTCAGCTGCGCAGACACTTTCTCCCTCAAGGTAACGCAACCGCGATCCCCTCAGGTTGTAAATATCCAAGAGCAAGGTCTCCGCTTACCATCAGGTGGTCCTTCACCTCGTTTGCCCCTTTTTGTAATAAAATAAAAGCTTCACGCTGAATCCACGCATAAAAAATATATGCAGAAGGAACATAAATTAAACTATTTTATACTCTACAAATAAAATTTTAAACATTGCGCGATGGGCGGCGGAACTCAACGGCGCTCTGTGTCATGTTACCAGAGAGAGAAAATGAAGGCAATTCATTCTTTCGAGTGGGGATCGAATCCACAACCTTCACGTTTACAGCAATGCCGCTGCGCGTCACGATGGTCTTAATAAATATTATTTGCTAAATATATTTTGTCTATATTTCTGGGATTGAATTAGAAAACCTAATGTTACTTATATAATTATTAGGTCGATTATTTCATTGAGTGCAGTGATTTAGCGCTATATTGTGTTCTGTTACTTAACCATTTTTATTATAAATATAAGACAAGAAAAAGTGCGAAATGAATTTGAAAATAATTATCATGGAAAAATATATTTCTTTTTTAGGCTACCACAGAACAAATACGTATGGCAAATATGATCGACTGCAAAAGCGAAGATCCGTCTGATGTACGAAGAATGGTAAGTTTTTGAATTTGCAGTTAAATGGTGGTTAAGTTACTAAGCTTGAAGTCGTAGGTTTGATTCGATTATAATGTTTATGTGTAGCGAAAGTACGAGTTCTTTTTCAGTGTTTAATTGTATTTTTTTAATTTTAGGACTCTGAAAGGAAAATATTTTAAATTCGTACACACACTTCACCATTTATCGTATATTTTATTGTAGACATCTTTCTATAAATTGAATATTGTGCAAATTTTGTTATCTTTGCATTTAATTATTTACTTCGTTTTGCGCTATGCCTCGCATATAACAGGTTAAGCACATCTAGCGGATCTAGTGTAGAGACACTTTTTTCCTTACTAATTTTGGATACATTGCCTGTTGAGTACTTAAGATCGCGCTTTGTCAAAAGAAATTATTTTTAACGTATTTGAATCCGACCCACAACCGTCGCTTTTATAGCCACTCGATATGCCGCTGCGCCGCGACGGCTTCAGCTAAAACTTAATAATATGCATTTTTTTCCATTACAAGATATCTTAATGATATTATATAGGATATGAAGTATGAAGGGATTATATTTTTAAATCTTATACATGAGCAAACTAGTAAAACAGAATAAATGTCACTGAGAGTATTATTATTTCTACAAAAGGTGAATTCCATTTTGCTGTAGTCGAAAATATTTTATTGAAAATAACAATTGAAGCCATTATGGCACCGTAATATCTAAGTCCGTGTTTAAACTCAAGGTTGTGGGTGTGATTCTCACTTAGGGGATAGATTATATTAATTTATTTTCATTTCTCCGTTC
>DWAN01003103.1:0-13945 GCA_018230445.1 Heliconius hewitsoni | reverse complement strand
TATATATATATATATATATATATATATATATATATATATATATATATATAATTCTATTCATGCTTATGTTAATATTTGTAGAAAATATATTTAAATTGTATATTTAGCAATATTAAAAAAAAAAAATATATATATTATAATGTTTAAATCGTAACTGTTTGTTTTCCACAAAAAAAAATGTAATGTAAATAAAAACATAATAATTGAGTGTTATATTTGTAGTTTAATAAAATTTAAGTAGCTTTTATGTTCGTTATAATCATAAAATAAAATAATTTCAAACATCTGGTTTTCGCGTTGGATAATGCGCCAAGGTCTGTAGTCTATGAATTAAATTTTGTCTATGATTAAATCATCGGCCATCGATATGTCGCGTATCTCGTGTTGCCCTTGACTCCTTCATTATAATTACTGTTTTCAAAAAAAAAATCTCTTTATTTAGAGAAAATAATAATAAATGCATATTTTATATTCATTGCAAGTGTTTTAAATGTGATTTGTGCGGCTTATATTATTGTGAAGTGTGTAAATTGTGTAGCGTCACCTGACTGTACTCATTGTCATTTCCCGCCATTGTGGCTTTGCTAAAAGTAATTTTGATTTTATAATATATGTTTAGATGTGGAATCCTTAAACTGTGCCGTTTTGTGCTTAAGTTATGTCATTGCACGGTAATGACGTTTGTTTATTAGAAATAGAAGATTACAACTTATACGAAGAAGAAGCATCTGATCACGCTATTTCGAGGTAGGTGTAACCGGCGTGGTTATAGATTTTTCATCGTATTTGAATATCACATGGACATAATTAAGCTATTATAGTAATTTTATTCATAATACAATAATTTGGGATGTTTGTGTCATGTACACATGTTAGTGTGGTCATATGTGGTCGCTCCCGCCCCGTGCCGGTGTATAGTCAGCTGTTGGGCCGCCATGTTTGGACAAATCAAATAGGCGTAGTAAGCGCGTTATAACACTTACGCCAAACATTAAAACCTACATGTTTTTGTTGTGTAAACCTAAAATATATTGATATGGGTAAAAATGTGAATTTTTATTTTAATAAATTCTATTAACCTATTTATTTTATATTAATGTATAGTAAAAAAAATATTTTGTCGCTGAGGTTTTGAATGTTAAATTTTTATAGTTTTTTAGATTGTATATATTCTTATATACACATAAATACGTTTATTTTAATATATAAACATATGTAATAATTTCAGGAGTGAAAAAAATTCATCATCTAGGGGTAAAACTATGGAAGCAGAGAAGAGAATTCGACGAGAAATTGCAAATAGCAATGAACGTAGGAGGATGCAGAGCATCAATGCTGGTTTTCAGGCTTTACGCACTCTATTGCCTCGTCACGAGGGCGAGAAACTTAGTAAAGTATGTTCACTGTTAAGATATAAAGCATTTGATATTTATTTAAAAATCCAACACTGGTGCTTATGAAAAATATTTATTTTACAGGCTGCCATCTTACAACAAACAGCAGAATATATATATTCATTGGAACAAGAAAAGACAAGACTTTTGTCACAGAATTGTCAATTGAAAAGGTTGTTGAATCAACATGAAGGAGGTGAGATACCAGTAAAAAAAAGAAAAAGTGATGTTTTATCTCTTGTCCCCTCTACAATCCCAGATTCAACAGATGATAATTTGACTACAAATTCAAGATCCCCTGAACCAGTTGCTGTTATAACAGTATCTGCTGCACCACAAAAAAAAGAATTGGAAAATAGTGAATTAAGAGTTCAATTGGAAAGTGAACGAAGACTGAGACGTTTGCTTGAAGAGCGACTTCAGACCCTTGAAGCTCAAATGTACCCTGAAACTGTCCAAGAAATATCCACTCCTGTCATACATTATGAGCAGACAGAGATTGCTGAATGTAAAATGGAGAAAGAAGAGGGTGAAAAGCCACCTGCTGAAGCACCTCTAGCCACTCCTGTAGCAACCCCTCTGGCCACTCCTCTCCTTGAAGCAGCTATTAAAGCAGAGCCTCGCGTTGAAGTAGAAGTGATACCTGATGGAAATCACGATGCCCCGTCACGCCTATACCTTGCAAGCACTAGCCGTCAGAATCTAGAAACTATTGTGGAAGCTATTCGTCATCTAGAAGGAGATCACTTGTTTGGAGAAGAAACAGGTGATGCACCTTTAGCACTAACAAAAAAAGTTGATCATACACCACCCCAGCGGCCTGGTGTGATTGTTGTGAAGCATTCGTGATTGCATTGAACTAGTCTGAGACTTTGGCTTGTTAAACAGCTTCAATTAGAAGTGCCCTCTTGACCCTCCTCGAATATAGTTTTTTTTTATTTTAGTTATATAATTGTCTTTTCCAAAGTGACAAATTGATAAGTCTGCGTTTTTTTTTTTTTTAACATATTGAAGCTAAGTTGGACAAAATATTAATGTTAGATGCAAGAATTGTGACATAAGTCGATTGGCGCTGTGCTTAGTTTAGTCTCAAATATTATTATGGAATATAGTTATTAATTTAATCACAATTATTACAATTTATTGAAAAATGAATGACTTAATAGAAAAAAAGTCAAAAGTTGAATGCCGCGTGCCAATATTATGATAAAAAAAATTACATTGTTCCCTTGTAGTATTAATAATTTGTAAAATTTTTTTTTACCCAATTTTAGAAATTTCCATAATAACATGAATCCAAGTATAATTATTTTAATAATAAAAATATGTACATGTTACTGCTAAATATTAACTAAATAATAACAATTTAACAGGCCATTTTAAAAAATACATATATATTTCTTAGCAGTGTAAAAAAAAAATATAGGTAACTTAAGAACTTTCCAAATTATTTTAACAATATATATAGTTTAGAGACTATAAATGATAGGCATGCGGCTTCTGCAGCTTTATTAATATTTTATTTATACTAACAGTAGCATTATTAGTAAAATTTCAACAATCATTGCCCTTGTAATGTTCTAAATGTGTCGATTAACATTTTAAAGATTTTTATTGTTTAAGTGGACAGTTATAATTGATTTCCCAATAGAAGTTCTCATTGAATCTATTCCAGTGCTTATTTTGTATTTGATATTAGTATGTTATTATTAGTAAATATGTATTGTCAACTTTCAGTGAAGCATTCCGCTGCTCATGCTTCCCATTACAGAATGTTTATTTACAGTAGGTAATTTAATTTTTTTATATGATTTATGATATAATCACATAAATCATGTAATATATCGCTTATGTGACATATTACTATTTAGACCAGTAGATAGAGCACTAATTTTTTGGATACATTCTGTTGCAAAAAGTGAATCTCAGTTTGAGATGTGAATTGGAATAGTTTGGAGTTTCCCGTTTGTCGTTTTGCTGAAGTATTTGTGTGTAACAACAAAAGGCAGGCCTAAGTTGTTCTGCTAGTACATACTGCAGCGGCAAATTAGATTAAACCTATGTAGTAATTTAATGAAATAAGATGATAGAATCATCATCAATTCAAAATATTTAAATGAAAGCGGGAAGTGGTTTATAATTATACTTTATTAGTACTAGGAGTAAAGAGCCGCCGTGGTTCATCATTTTAGATATAGAAATTAAAGTGATTTTAGTGTTTGCTTCAATGTGCTGATTTTTTTGTTAAAACTTAACCAGCAGTGCTTTTTTGTTAATATTGTCTATTATAAGTTCGATGTTAAGTTAGACTCAGCAACAGAGTGACATACAATGTATTTTTTTAAAATAGTGCCGTGATCCTGTGTAAAGGTTCATATGAATTTATTAAGACTGATCATTAATTCATTGTTAAGTTACGCTAGTTCGAGCCACCATATTAGTTATATGTGTGCGTGTGTGTGAATTTTAATTACGATGTAGGTATTTATGTGTGTATGATATAGTGATAGTGGAGTGTATTGAATACTTAACTGACAGACTTACATGAGATTCTTTATTGAACATTTAGCAATAATTGAGTCAATGTTGGTAAGTAAACAAATTAAATTAAAAATATTATTAACAATTTGGAATCTCTTTAACTCTGTTAGTTTAATGTCAAATAGTACCATGACTGGTTGTCATTTGTTTTGCATTTGTTTCTAATCTTATATTAGTAGGGAGAGTCCGAGTACTCTGATTTTTAGACAAATTTAATTGCAGAGTTTACATGATAATGCAAAATATTACTGTTTTTATATTATGCTAATGTTTACACACATTCAAAGTAAAACAATATGAAAAATGAGACAGAATTCAGGTTTGATTATAGAAATTGTCCTTTATATTTTGGATATGATAGCTAAATATAAACTTTGTTTTTTTTTTGTTTTTGTTTAAATATTAGCAATGTGAACTCTGTTATTAAAGAACCACGAAGTAATCTTCACACTCTGTTTCTGAGTCCATAGTCGTAAGGAGTTGTCTGCCTACCGCCTTTTACATTACGTCAGTATAGGATAATGAAACTATGTATCATAACGGACTTGGTTATACTATTAGTGTAGTCAAAACATTTAAATGTAAGAGATTTTAAGTCAAAGAAAGCGAGTTAAATTGTTTAAAATGTGTTATTATTTATGTCTTAAAGTATTAAAATGGTTATTTCTTATTAATTAGTTTGTAAATTATGATCACCAGTATATTGACTACTGCTTTCTTTCACATTTTTTTGTAAAACCAATGAAACAGTAAAGATTTGTATAGCTGCTAGAGCTACCGTGGAGATGCTGTGTAAAATTTGGACACATTTAAATTTTAATCATCAAAATAATATAAGTGTAATTAATCTGTATAAAATTAAGTACACAAGTTTTATTGGATTTACTGTCAATGAAACGATTTACCATTTTCTACACTCTATCATATTTTTAATTTTATATTAGAGCGGAATGTATTGTATTGTAATTATGTTTTAATAATTCACATTTCATACGTTTTATTTGTCACCTTTACACGTTACTAGTGTAGTGTTTGGTGAGAGGAATTATTTTAGATACATAATAAATTCAGTTCACGGAGTCGTTCGACACTTAGATATGGGGTGAATATAGAATAATTTTAGTGTACAGTCTATAATCAGAACCACCTGCTTTTACCATAAATAAATATTGTACGTAGTTATAAGAGCAATGTCAATGAGTATCTTCACCCTATCTCTAACAGACTCGAGTTCCTATACAATATAGATAGTTACGATAAATATTTTTTACAGATCGTAATTAGGATTAACGATAAAGTGTAGAAAACGACGCATGAATGTTTCCTTTTTATATGACGTTGGTAAAGATATTTCCTCTGATTTGAATAATTGTACCACATTTGACTTACATTTATGAATATTTATAAAATATTGATATTTTTTGTGTTTTATTTGCTCCTTTTTATAATTATAATTTTGTTTTTAATATACATCTTCCCGAATGGAAATCAAATGAAAAATGGATGAAAAAGTTTTATTTTGTTGTCTTGCAATGCCAAATAATATATGGAAATTAACTAATAATATACCAGCAATGGGATCATTCAAAACGGCTTCGCTCAAACGCTGTTGTAGACATTTATTTACCAGTGACGAGGTACAAAAGGATATGGAATCACAGTACAGTCTCTGATAGATAAGAGGCATGAGAAAGCCGCAGGTTCCCACGTAATGGACTTGGATCGACTATCATCCCTAATTCAAGCTCAATGTAAAATCGAGATCATAATACCTAATTCAAATCTGAAGTAAAGGCTGCCATCAAACACCTCTGGTTCGATTCCCACTCGAGGAGATGAAATATTTGTTTATATTTGTATTTTCATTTCTTCGCTCTGGTGTGGAGGTTAAATTCTGCCACTCAACACGCAATGCCTCCAAAAGTCTGCGGAAAGTAGGGAACGAAGTGTCTGAACACTAAATTCCCTCTGCCTACCCTGCTGTGTGCGGGATACAACGTGAAGCATACCTTAGTTACTAATATACAATTAAGATCAACTTGAACCCTTCAGATAGTGTTCCAATAACGCTTTAAAGTAGCGAACGGGACTTTTTCCTCTTTTGATGTTTTCTGCCTGGAAAGTCCGTTCCTAATAAAAACGATTCCACGTATTTACATCCTCGGTGCTATTTCTAATTTTTACGACATGGACCTTGCGGGAAACGGAAAAGAAAAAGGTTGATACCTAGAGACATGGTGCTGGAGAAACATGCTCGGGATAACGTGACAGAATTCAAATGTGTCAAAAAATAATGGATGAGATTGTTGTATTTTATATTTTTGTAATGGTTCATAAAGAAAGATTAACCGTCTAAGGATAAAGATGAATAAAACCATAAGTTGGACAGTGCTTAACAAAGCAAAGATAGTGATGATAGTGGGTTCGATCCAGTCAGAGATGGAATTATTTTAATTTTTTCCCCTTTACTCTACTTATAATCCACAAGGCGCGGCGTTGAGCACCTTGTCGTGTGAATGTGGCAAATTAAATATGATTTTTCACACTTCAGTCATCTTCGTTTCCTATAAATGAGCACCGTGTAAACATGGCTGGTTCAAAGTTTAGTTGTTTGCGTTGAGGTTCTTGGAATGTAGATATCCTCTGTTATTTCCACTGCACAAATTATATCATAAATGAGTAAAGAACCCAATGTAGTGATTTATACGAAAATAATTCACCCCTTAATAGTTAGACGCATATTTTTTTAGCTTCACGTGATATATCACATGTAGCAAGGTAAACATAGGGAACCTTCAACCTAGTATTAAGGCACTTCGTTCTCCGCTTTCCGCCGAGGTTTGAAACATTGCGTGTTGAGTGGCAGAACTCCTTGTTTCCAGAGCGAGAAAATGAAAATATTAAATAATTCATTTTCCTGAGTGCCAATCGAACCCCCAATCGTCGCGTTCACGGTCAGACGTTGTGCCAAGACGGCCTCTAGATACAAAAAAAAAAGCGACGTCGCATTATCGTCAAATAAACTATAAGTAGAATAGAAAGCCATATGCAAAAAAATATATAATTACAAGAATTATGAACTCATGACAGATTTGATATGAAACTATTTATTAAAAAAATATATTTACATGTGTGATTTTTTAGATGTTTATATAAATATATATTTAAAAAAAACTACTGATAATATAGTATATATATGTATATACGATTAGTGCCTTTTTGCAGTCACTGGTCAAGGTTAGCCTAGCTTAGTTGCTTCATAAGCTGCCGAAGTGGTCAGTCGCGTCGGTAGTGTCAGTATAAATTATTATTACATCGTACATAGCTCCGATCAAAGTGAAATTTTGTGATGAGATAAAATTGTTGAAAGGTAACGGGAAAGCCCTATTACTTATTTAAATTTTTAGTTTTTTTTTTGTTTAATTTGGGTTATTATGTTATATTATTAGCTTAGTTTCGAATTATGTACTACAATCACGTGCTTATTAATCAACGTTTTACATATTTTTATGACAATGGGGTCAGATAAAGATATTTAATAAGATTTAATTGTAAATTTATGACATTATAAATCAGTGATTTAGTTTTTATAATAAACAATGTTTTTTCTTCCTTTTCCTCAATTAAAAATATATACTGAAGAGGATGGAAGTGCAACGATAACATTAAAATCATTAGATACTTTTAAATTGTATGCGTTGTCTTGTCAGATGTAGCTAATATGTATATTGTATAAAATTAAACTTAACATGTAAAATTACATATTTCATACGGTTAGTTATACATTTAATTTTATACAACATTTTTTTCTCAGTCGACTGGTAACTTTATTAAAATTGTTTGAAGCAAAGGTTAACATATTATACAATTTCAAACACACTAGTTTTTCGCTAAAACTAATGGTTAATTAACTAATATTTTATTTTGAGGCCGTCGTAGCCCAGGAGTGCAAGCGTGCTCCTGTAAATGTGACGATTGTGGGTTCGATCGCCACTCAGAGGAATTAGTATTTAATATCCTTATTTTCTTCGACGACAATGAGTTGAGTTCCGTCACTCAACGCGACAACGTGCAACGAGAATTCGGGGGAAAGTAGGAAATGCAAGTATTCTAATGGGAACGGAGTGTCTCAACACTAGGTGCCCTCTGCCTACCCGGCCACGTGTGAGCGACAGCGTGGAGTCATATTTCACTATATTATATGTACATTTATATTTTCAGCTTTGAAAATGGAAGCAAAGACTGTAGTGGTATATATTAGCTTGCTGTTTTTTTACAACACAATTCAGCCTGCCTGTACTGAAGACGAAATTGAGTAAATATTTTATTTATTCTTCACAATTACGTTCAATGTTTATTAGCTAGATATGCAAATATCAAAACGTATTTAGTAGTTAACATTCTTGGAAATGCCTTTAATTCTGTGATCTAATTGTTTGATTTAATGTTTTTATATGTTTTAGGATATCGAAAGTATCACGGGAAAATGAATTGGCAAGTGGTTTGAACAGTCTCGGTTATAATATCATGACGAAAATGATGAATGACAATATTGGAAAAAATATTGTTCTTTCACCTACAGGCATCAATGGTAAGTAATTCAGCATACAAAGTTTAATTTTAGATATTATACTAATATTATAAATATATGTTTGTTAGGCTTACATGCTAAGTACTCAACCGATTATCATGAGACTTTGTATGTACACATATTCTTTAAGTTAGAAAGGACATATAGATACTTTTTATTATATGTTTAAAATATTATACTTTGACTATAATATAATATAAAAATGAGTCTCTAGTACATGCATAGAACACGAATGTCTTCGTGATTTCGCGGGCGAAGCCGTGAGCGGTCGCCAGTACTACATAAAGGTGTGGGTTACAATACCAACGCAGCAAAAGAAAGCTGCGTCTTAACAAAAGATTTTTGTGGATTTAGGTCAGTCCGGTTCGAGGTGAATGAATTTATGTCTCATAGCTGTATTTAATTTTTTTTTTAGCTCGGTGAAATACAAAAAGCTTCAGTCAATTAGTTTTATTTAGAGGTACAAATTAAATGCTTATTTATTGTTGAGGAAGTTGTCGTTTACTTCTTAACTTAAACTTAATTTATTATAATTTCAAAATCTTGTTCCTGTAGTAGTGAGTAAGTGAGTGAAACTCTCTCGCGCTTTTAATAAAATTTGCTCGACGAGTTACCTGTAAACTGGAATTACTTAGATAGATTGGAACATTTGTTGATATAAAGTACGCGTTTCTATAGCAACGTGTATGACGCTGTTCAAAAATGTATTTTCAAGCACAAGGATGCATATAACATTTATTTTATAAATCAAATACATTTCTAATGCATTATTAAATATATTGTCAACTTTTACATGTTAACATTAAATATACCAACAAAATTAGCAACCATATTTCTTATTCCATTGCGGAATATTTTTTGTAAAAAGGTATCTAAACCTCCTCCACGTATTAAAAGATAAAAATAGAATGTGTTACAAGTTTATTGTAAAATTTTAAAAAAGAAAATATTAATAACAATGAAAAAATAAGTTTAGTTCTTTAGTTTAATCTAATATTCCGTTCTTTTTACTCGACAACAGCCATGGTAGCTAAATGATTATATTATGTAGGATTTTCCTCACATAAATAGTGTCATAGGGAAAACCTCAACGGGACAAAAGAATACCTTGACATATTGTTAGGACAAAAACGTATAAGGCGTTTACTTCTTTACTTGTGGTTATACATTTAATATTTTTACGAAAAAATTAAGATAATGTAGAAAACTGATAGAACATGAATATATGATATTTTTAAAATGTTGTCTCTCTTTGTTCACGCAACTCGTCTTACTAACTAACTAACTACTGGACGGATTGGAATAAACTTGTTTGTTCTATAGCTACTAGGCGAGTTCAGGATTCGGGCTATATTTGATTTTAAGGACTGACATACCAGCAAAATTAGAGAAGATAATAAAATGCTCCCTTAACAAAGGTGGTTAAGCATAATGAGCATTTTGTATTGACATGAAAATTTCAGATTTGAATTAAAAACATTGAAAATTTAAGCCGTGCGTTGTGATATCTACTGTGGGATTATAAATATTAAGTATAAATTAGGCAAGGACTATAGATTCCACGCAAACGAAGTTGCGGGCGGCCAACGTTGCACAATCACTGTATAAAATTGGAAAAAGATTGACCGAGAAGTAAAAAGCCGGTCAGGTGCAATCAGTCTAATAGGTCCATTCCGTCCCGCCCACCGAGGTTTCTGTACCAATTTCAGGATTGTAGGTTAACCGGAAGAACAATTCATAAAAGCTGACAAACTTAAGTTTGCGTACAGATTTATAAAATATCTAAAAATTTTCACTTTTCATATTTAGCTTTATTTGTATTGTAACTTTTCACTTAGTGCAAAATTTCATGATTGTCCATGGGAACTACCCTATACGATTTGGGTACAAAATACAACAAAAACTATGTATAAGCATTCATGATACGATAGGCTCACAAACCTTTATGATTCGAAACTAAAAATACGAGTATCTTTGGATTGCATTGACTCAGAAGCTTTAATTTTTTTCTATATTCCAAGGGACCGTAGTAGACTTGAACATTTAATATTAATTTCAGTCTGATACGTCTACGCGATCTCAAGATAAATGGTTTTAACAGACACAGGAATACCAAAGTGATTCTATAAGGATTTCAATTTTTTCTTTTGAAAAAAAATCTTGAAATAAAAAACAATTTTTAATTTTTGGCAAAATCACTTTTGTTTTAATTGTAATAGATTTTTATGGAGTAGTTAATTCTGTGGCTTCATTTAGAGTGGTGATGACAAAACACTGTATATTTTTTCATGTTTGTATTTTTTATTGATTCTAATAATCCCTTAACTTTTTTTTAAATTCTGGCTCTGTTATAAATGATTACTCACACAAATTCAAAGCTCTGCTTAAGCCTCACAAACTGTAACTAGATATCGATATAAATAAATAATAGTATTAGTAGTGTATTTCTAATTGTTAATAAGTAGATATTCAAGGTAAATGCTAATATTATGTATATAGGGTGGAAGCATCTGCGCTCCTGTTACGGGAGCAGCACATAGGTTTAAATATTTCAAACCCATACCTAAAGAAATTTATCAAGATACCTCAACAGTTAAGACGTAGGATTTTTTTTCATTTAACAATGTTTATCCATATATATGTATGTATTTATATCCATACGTCGTGTGACGCAGTTACGAATAGATACCAATAACGTAAATACCTACTACTACAAAATTACTACTAAACGTTGCTGATCTACCGCTTGCCATTCTCAAAAAACATTCTAGAATGAGAAAGGGATATATCTCGTACTACTTTACGCAATACAACATCGCCGCCATTACCTACGACTCGATTTCGCAAATGAGGCGTGTGCGGCGTTATCGCTTAAATAGTTTCATGTCTGCGTGCGTTATTCTTGACAAATAGCGTTTTATTTTACAATGATAATATTATTAATTATTTTGTTTGAAGAATTCTTAAGAAGAAGAATTTCTTTTGCAGAAAAGTCTCTTTTGTTTTGAATTGTATTGGGTTTTTATAGAGTAGTTACTACTGTAGTTTCATTTAAAGTGGTAATGACAAAAACACTCTGTATAACGTTGCAAAACATGTATTAAGTTAAAAATGTTAAATATGTAGCATACTGCATACTCAAAACCTGTTTAAAGACTTTGAAATTACATTGACATTACAAGTTTGTGTAGAAAAAGCATCGTTATTCTTATTTCACCTCATTTTTATCCAACCGCGCAACGAAAAGAAGAGTAATGTATTTGTCACTTTATAAATGTATGTATGTTTGTTTCTATGTGGTGAAAGTTATAGAGACCAAACGAAATAACTGAATTTAACGATTAATACGTCAATCTATTCATTTTAACCTTTCGGTCGTCACTACAGACATACCAATAATAAAAATAAACAACAGTGACAACCAGACGCCATATTGCCAAAATGAAAAAATAAAATTCATTGAACTATAGTCAAGTGGGGTATCGGTGAATAAGCATTCAAAAGTAATAGTTGAGGATATATAACGATTTAAAGTTCTTTTAACAACCATTCTTACCAATTTTCATACTTTGTAACAGGTACTATTATGTCATTGAACTACCTTTATTATAGTAGTAATATAGTATAGTGGATTGGATTTAGCCTTCTGTTGTGGACTGTGCAAGCGAGTCAAATCCCTATAATATTAACTCCATAAAGGAAATAATAATATGGCAAGACTGCACGTTTTATAATCCTAATGTCTAACAAAGTTTTAAGTTTTATGCAATCAAGTTTTTTTTAATAATATTTTTTTATTGCACACTATGTGCAATAAAAAAATATTATTAAAAAAAACTTGATTGCATAAAACTTAAAACAAAAAAAAACAAGCCCAATAGTTCGTTATGGTTAACAGTCGGGAACCATTTAAGTTTTACAATTGAAGAACAAGTTCCGATTTTTATATATTTTTTCGGACAAATACAAAATTATTCGAGTGCATCGTAGTACATTAGGAAAGAGTCTAATTGTAAACGTTTTAATGTGGAGTCGATGGTTTAGATTGATAGATAAAATTCTTGATAAAATACTTTTTATATTAAAACAAATTTATCTAAATATCAAATTCTAATATCTTCTTTATTATTAACATACTTGATGTTATTAGAAATTCCCAAAATTGTATGTATATTAGGGAAATAATAACATCGTAGACAAAGGAACGCTCTATCTATACTATAGTCACATAAATATATGCATTAAATAATAGGTATGACTCAATTGTTCT
This sequence comes from Heliconius hewitsoni, assembly GCA_018230445.1. Classification (NCBI taxonomy): domain Eukaryota; kingdom Metazoa; phylum Arthropoda; class Insecta; order Lepidoptera; family Nymphalidae; genus Heliconius; species Heliconius hewitsoni. The sequence goes on along the minus strand of DWAN01003103.1, from coordinate 1,149 downwards.
CTAATAGCATTGGCGTGGAGTAGCGCAGCAATGGCGACATGGCGGTTCCGGTTTCCCTTTTCTGTTTTTTATTCTGTACTAATGATATAGCGCCGTACACTTTATGTTCAAAGAGAAAAACTGTGTTCCTTTGTATCAAACGATCTTTATATAATAAAAACCTTATAGAATAAACTCCGAGGCACGTAGGCATGTATAGGTGATTTGTGTAAAATAAAAACCTTTTTCATTCAATTCAAATAAAAATAATGTCAAGAAAACCCTGTCACTTCATTTCACATTGTTCCGAGCTCGCAAATTAATAAATAGTTCCTACATTCGACAGCATGTTTAGTAACACCGGAAAACCCCAAAAATATAAATACAAAACTAATATAAATAAAAAAGACAACAACAAAGACAAATAAAAGACAACTACAATACAAACACAAGAATAACATAAAAAAAAACATGATTCCGTACCTCTAAAGAATAAAACTAAATCCTTATAAGATCACTTTGTTGTCCGCCTGCCAAGGCCATTTACCCCAAGATCGCGAGGAAGTATCACGGTCCCTTGGAGCATAAATAAATGCACCTGCCATATTTCGTATGAAAACTTTCATACGAAATATGGCAGGCATAATCAAAACCTATATGGTATTCTTCCACTTGGCAAGAACTGAGAACTTACATAACAAATTAAAGAAAAATCCAAAGAATGGTAATTTACAGGTATATCACAAAATAATTCATTACAAATTTACATTTGTAATGCGCCCACAGACTCTTTTCTCTACTATTATAAGTTAGTTCACTTTGTCAATTACGAAATTGGTACGGAACACTCGGTGGGTACGTTCAACTCGTTCTTGACCGGTTTTTTTAAAAGTTAATACGGTAAAATATTAGTTATAGTCACTTTAGCTATTATAAATTATCTATACTAATATAATAAAACGGAAGAGTTTGTTTGTTTGTTTGCTTGCTTAAACGCTAAGATCTCTGGATCTACAGTTTTTTTTTTTTGCTGTTGACCTTAATGCTGTTGACCTGGTATGGTCTTAACAGCGTCACCGGACTGGAATGGATCTACTGATATGAAAGCTGGATCAGAAGTGCTATATATATATATATATATATATATATATATATATATATATATATATA
>DWAN01003102.1:0-13946 GCA_018230445.1 Heliconius hewitsoni | reverse complement strand
ATATATATATATATATATATATATATATATATATATATATATATATATATACGGAGAAAATTATGAAGCAATCTAGGAGTTCGTTCGTTCGTACAAAACTTGCCCTGACCGTGATCAAGTGCGGATGCATATACACTAAGATAACTCTAATAATAATATCTTATACAAATCGGGTCACATAGTAACAAAACATGTAATCTACAACAAATACATACAAATAAATAACGATATAAAACATGCGTTTTAACTTTATCTCATAACCTAAATTATATCAGACACAATTCAATTGATAATAACAAACGAATTCGAAAACAATGAAACGGTTGAAGCGTGTAAAAAAGTTAATATTATCATTGGGTCAAGCAAATCATATTTGACCCACTTCATAGTCATATAAATTGAGACATATCTCTAGTCTGGGTCGCTTATCAGTCGGCTTTTTATTTCAATTTTCGCGGACAACTTCTTTATCTTATAAAAACAATTCTAAATGCATTGTTAATTTATTATGTATAGTATATTGCTTAAAAGATAACATTTAATCACTAGCTTTACAAAATTATTGTGCTATATGTTAGCTTAATATTTACATTTCCTCATTATAAATTATTATCATTTTTTTTTATATTTATAGATAAAACGTTTAGATAAATTTGAAAGTGACAAGATGTGAACCTGACGCCCTTTGATATTTATATTTGATATATTTAAAAAAAATACAAATTTACAATGAATAAAAAATACATAACACTATAAAACCGTAGCTAATAACCTAACTATAGATAATTTCATATCAACAACGTCCAAAACAAATCGTTACGTTCAAATACAAAACGATCCGAACACGTAACACGTACCTACAAACTAGTTGAAGTGAATTCTTATAAGAATGGCGTTCCACAAAAGGCATTGTAAATAACACATAGCATTAGCCTCTTTGTCCACACCCATCCCAAGCACGTGTGTTGCGACTACCAACTACTGAGGAATTCCATCTTTTGTAGCTATTATTTGCATACCAACTGGTTCTTATACGATATTAATCAAAGGTTTTATTAGTGAACATCAAAGAATAAACACAATGCTAAGATCTCTTATAAGGTACCCTCAATACCATTGTTACTTTTGTCAGAGGTTGATTTATGAGCGGCCACTGTTGTTAGGCCACTCTGTATTGTGTTGTCAGTTTTTGTTTGGACCTCGCCGACATTGTCCTTAGCCCTTGCCTCGTCCAGCCGATGCCGATGCCTTTATTCACATTGATCTCACTTTGATGCTTCTAAGCGTTCAATGCTCTAAGCGTATGAGTCAGTTTGATGTTTGATGCGGATTTAGGACTGTGTTGGAAGAATGTGCAATACATATTTGGAGATAATATGTCTTCCAATTACGACTATAAATAATAGTCGTTATTATTAGTGATTGTAAATAGGTATACTAACAAACGATATTCCCCATAGCTATTTCAGCATTACAAATAAAACAACGAAACTTTAATTAACATCATATAGAATCCTTCTATTGTGTACTCAATAATGTTATAAAAAAAACATATTTCTAATAAGAGTCCAAACATAAACAGAAAACACAAAACCATTCTATAGTCCGACCACTGTAAATCAAAACATCAATGCTACGATATTTTTTTACCACGCCTCGCAACCCTTTGTTGCCGCTGAGTCCTTGACCGTCTCACATTGTCCAACACAAAGGAGCGGCCGTGATTGTGCCTCAGTAATATTCACGACTTGGTACATCCACTCTCTTCCGAATCATTACGTTCCACCACCTTTGTACGTTCCCCTCTTTATTACACTACGCAACTCGTATACGTCTTCTTTAATAGACACAACGTTTGTAGTCCCCACATCTTGATTGGCTATAGCTTTTTTATCATAATTTACAATGTTTTCATCATCTATACTAATGATTGCAACCGGCAGCACAATAGATATTGTTGTGTAAGCTTATTTGTTAGATTTTTTAGTTGTAAATATACATCGTCATTGTATTTAGTTGGCGCGCTGCGTTAATGCGAGTAACAATAAAGTAACAATGCATATCAAATATATATATAAATTGCACGACGCTACCTAAATATTTGATAATAATATGGCCAATAAGCATGACGTGGAGATGGATTTTTGGATGGATCTGTTAATATTAATAAGATTTTTTTATATTTTATTTAAATACGATGAGCTACTTTTTATCTTCTATTGACAGAATCATGTGTTACATCATGTTGTATCTTCCGTGATTTAACTGTATCAAATGTAAGCGAAGCAAAGCGCAAAGGGGCAGCGTGTCGTACCGTTAAGGCGGATTTGATTTCCACTCGAGGAATGACATATATACTAATTATTTTCTTTCCACTAATCTGATTCGAAATATTGCGTGTTGAGTACACCGCGATTATTACGATATATACAGCCATATACACAGCGATATTTAGAATTTAGGCGAAGAGAGGGGAACGGAGTGCCTTGACACTAAGTTCCTTTTTCCTACTCGGCAGGACGAGATAAAATTATTCAAAGACACATTAAAATAACACTTTTGATATATTCTCGTAATATTTTACAGCCATAATCATAGATAAGAACATATTGTAAACCATCTCTGAGCTATATCAAAATCGAAACTATAAAAGTTTCATTATAATCTGAAGATAGCAGAACAGTCGTATGATTGACTACGCAATAAGTGCACAAGTCCGACTACGGCACTTAAGATAACTATAGAAACATGCGCTTTCTATGAGAAATAGAATTACTATTGCCTTTTGACTGGTTGGTTAAATTTAAATATTTTACAAGGTAAAATTATTATATACTTATTTATGGATAAGCAGCTTTCCCCTGATTTTGTTTTTACATGTTTAATAGTAAATGCGGACTTGAATCAAATTTGCAGTAATCATAAAATATTCAATTCTTTCTGGATAAAGCAAAATTCAGCGTTAGGTTACGCTTTTTAACCAGATTTAACTAAGATCTCAATACGATTTCACTGTGTATTTGGTGAAATGGAGGAAATATATCAAGATAAAGCAAAAAATTTATTTTATCTCTAACTTTCACCTCTAGAATTTTGTAAATCTAAGGTTTTATTTGAGGCATTCCGTACTCAATCACCATATATTCTATTATTGATAACATTAAAAACTCTGCAACGATTTACAAGAGTGAAGGCCCCATTATGTTCTAAATCTGTACACAATCCAGTCATAAAATATTGCTCCAACAATAAAACAGAAGTGGATCTCGCCTCAGTAGCAAAAGTACCTACTACAGTACTAAAGTATTCTCAGCCGGAAAGTTTTTAACTAACTACAATAATTTCTCAATTGGAAAATAACTCAATTGGAAAACTTATTAAAGTAAGGATTCAATATATAATTACATATAAAATACGTAAATGAGATAAATTATATAGGCAAGTTAAATATCAGGGAAGATATAAGCTAAGAGCTTAAGGGATAATTATATCTTCAGTATCTTGTTATTTTAAGAAATAACGAGTGTCATAGCATTTTGTTTCCAATTAAACGATTCTGTGAGTCAAAGTAAAGTCTAAAATCATCAAAACAAAAAATTACAAAGCAAAAACTATGAAATTTAAAACACAGAAATATAATATAAAAGATAGAAAACAAATCGACATTTTCATTGGAAAAATATACATTTGAAATAAAAACCCCTCATTTTTGAAGTTAGTAATCTATAGACAAAGCATTGTCCCATTATATTTTTTTATGAATTATTATCTACATCTAATATCTTTTCTCGCAAGACGCCGCCGACATTTATCATTTATTCGCGTTATTATTCTAAGATTTATAAAGTCCGTAACAAAAGTGATTTTGAAACTATTTCATGGATTAATCTTATTGAAAAATAGATTTTAAAACGGAATCTTATTCTGATATTATATCTAAAGCTAAAGAGTTAATCTGGTTAACCGCGTTAATCTCAGAAACTGTTAATTCGAATTATACAACTAATTTTGTGTTGGATAATTCATTTATTGAGAAAAGGTATAAGCTATATTTTATTACGTTAATAGTTTCGATATACCCCACTGTACCTGCGGTCACCTCTGGCACTTTGAACGAGGTATGTGTCATATACAACTTCAGATGATAATGGGGTCGCAGCCGCAGGGAAATGCAGTAAAACGTTTTATTTTTGTAGCTATAATATTCAGAACATTTATTTTAATAAACTTAATTTTATTTGCAAATTAATTTATATTATATGTATTAAATTGATATGTATTTATACAAAGAGTAAGAAGATTGAAATAAAAAAAATATATAAATTTTATTAGTATCAATCATATCAAATTTAAATATGAGTAAATGATTAAATGTTATTAAATAACGATCGTAATACAATATTTTGGGTTAAAAAAAGAAAGAATATATCATCTTATAAAATATTGCATATTATATAAAATGGCAAAAAGTAAACACTCAATAGGTGTTGACTTATTCCAATCCAAGACAATACATTACATATAGACAAACTATAGATAAGTAAGAACGTTATTGACTGAGGCTAATTGCACACAGCGCTATAATACTATAACACTAACAATCGTACGAGCAGTAATACTAAAATCTCGCGCTTAACGCTCAATCATGAGTATGAGAGTTATAATATTCGCGTCTAAACCAAAATAAACTAAAAGCCGAACGGAAACGGCCGATATATTATTAGACACGACAATTCTATTATTTTTATTCGTAACACATCTCGGAGATTTGCCCATAAATTTGATGCATATCCTACGCTATGGACACGTTGATTCCTAGAAGAGGGAATACTTCACACCTAATTAAGAAAGAATGTTTTATCCGTGACCAATTAAATTAGCAGTTGTCGTTTGGGGTCGTAAAAATATTAGCTATATATCTAATATGACAAATTGAATGTAATTTAATATTAATTCGTATACGGTTTCTACATTTATTTATTTTAAGAAATAACCGAATAACTAAATAATTAATGGAAATAAGGCTGAAAACGATGTTAAAGGAAATACTCGTTTAGCGTTTGAAACGATCGTCACGATCCCTTCAAGCATTGTCTGTAATGTCATTTATTAGCAGAGTTAACACGTGTTCGAGTTTATATCTCAGCAGTCAGCGGCGGGCCGATGTCGCCATTATTACCGAGAACATCTCTCACCCGAGCCGCAACGCATTATTTATCAAAAACACCATTCTGTTCATTGTTTCATAATAAAACATTAATTTTGTCAACGGCCTCTATGGCTGAACGCGATACTCCAATATTAGAACATCCGCTGACATTACAACAAGACAACGTCGCTATCCGATAAATCTAATTCTTTATCTCCAACCGCAGCCACGCAGACAACCTAAGAATTCAAAGAGAAAATAAATTGACATTCGCAAATGACATCCTCACGATCTGCTGTTATTTCAGCGAACGTCTCCAACACATGCAAAATCTTGTACAATCCTCTGTAAAAACAAAGATCCATTTGCTAGGAGGAAGACACACAAAAAATAAAACCCACGTGCAACGAATGCAAGCAAAAAGGTCAACAATATGCCTAATCTGAAATCCATGTCAAAGGCTAAAGGTTACACAAGATTGGACAAAAAATCATCTCAAAACGAGATGTGTTCCTGTGAAATCGTCCGTAATTCCCGATACACGCTTCCGAAAGTGCATTTTAATGATCAACATTTAGAGTTTAAATTGTCGCGTTGAGCATTAGTTGATTTAAAAGCGGCATTGTTCGTACCTTAGGGAGTAGTGACAACAGATTTTTGTCTTTTTTTCATTTCACATATGGCATCGCAATCCTGGACGATATGTGACACATGTGTCGGTTTTAGGTTACTTTACAATAATGACTGCCTCTTCAAAGTTTCTCATATCTCGAGTGTCCATTATATTTCATGTTTTGGAATTCTAACTTCTAAAACGGTGTCAACGTACTTTTCTTTGATGTCTGTGTGATGGAATTCGATATAACATTAAGCATTTCGAATTCGTTTGCCCAACAGGTGACATTAAAAATCACTATTTACTTTTCGCTTAATTGAACAAGCAAATGTTGCTGAATTAACTTTAATACGTAATTAAATTTTTAAGCGAATGTTTTTCAATGTCAATCATGTTTATTTTAAAAAAAAAATTCAAACACATAATATAAATTTATGCGTATATAAAATAATAATACCAAAACATCGCGAGCCATTGTATTTTAATAATTTAATACTATTAAAATATATTGTTATGTGTAGGTAAATGTATATTGGGCTAAGATTTTGACTGCTACAACAAAACCAATAAATCGTGCATGCGCTGCAACTGAATAAGTAATTCTAAACCGAAAAGCTACTGAAACTTATCTGACCAATAAATTCAGTCCAACCATAAATAGAACTATAAAAATTATTTTACGATACACGAGTGAGATACATTAAGACAATGTTACGCGCACATTTCACAATGGGTACATTATGGTTTAATTGATTCGGCCACAATGAGCTTTATGCGTCCAGCCGTTGCCACAAAGATATTATTGTCTATGCCGGGCAGACGTCTGGTAACACTTGACCAGAGACAAAATGGCTTTGTGATGTTTGCCCGAAAGGCGCCATCCGTAATTCAATATGGAGTCTAATTAATTCAGTTTGATTTTGGATTATATTCAGCTTAAATTTGTCTGTTGTAGTTGCGCCTTTGTTTTTGTAATCATCCCGAAACAATTTCTAACCAAAAGAAGAAATCCTTGTATTTATTTACGAGACTAAAACATAGTATTAAAAGGAAAATTCAACTTACGAAATTACTCGGAGATGTGAAAAGAATTATTACCTGGAACAAAAAAAAGTCTGTGATTACTAAATCAAGTAGTAGAGATCAAAGAGACAAATTTTATTAAACTGTGTAAAACTTTTTGCTATTAAATTAAACTAAATATAGACAAAATTGGACGTGATTGGAGTAATGATGGGTGGTAAGTGACAGTTGAAAGTAAACATGTTAGAAAGACGACGTCTGTTTGTTTGTACACGGAAAAATGGCGGCGGAACAAAATGTACTGATATAGCTATAGTATTGTGTTTTGATTGATTTGGTATTGTTTAATTATATTATGAACTTTCCTTAGATTAATCCATCTAACATTAATAACACATGTTTATTAGATATATGTATACTAAACTACATAATTACATTTATTAACTTATATTTCATCATAGTTTTAGTAATAAGAATCCATCGGTAACGTAAATTTCGCTCAATTCACATGTCAAAAATATGTAAATCAAAAAAAAAACAAGTAAATTTCTTCAGTATTAATAAAGAGAGGATAGAGATAAAACAAAACATATTTCGGCTTTGAGAAAACAAATAGTTCTAATCATAATATAGTCCTGCATCCTGAATATGATATATTTTTAGTACAGTTCGATGTATAAAGTCGTAAAACTCTTTATTATAAATATAAAGCGATAGTTAATTTTATGGAAACGTTACAATAATAAAAGCGTTTGTTGTGAACTTCCGTAGATGAAACAGCTGACTGAGGATTATTTTTTATGTTATATCATATTTTGATTTGTGTTTGTCACGTGTCGGTACATTGTTTCAGCTTTAACATGAGTACGTATGAGATGAGATTATAAGGAAATATAACTATAATTTACTGGTTTGAAATATTAGTAAGGTATAATTTTAACTAAACTGAGTAAATAATTGTTTACTAAATTTTATTATAATGTAATCTAATGTCCAAATAATTTAAGGAAAACCATTGTTCAAAAGTGTGTCTTAAGTCGTGTCGTCATCCATCCGAAAAGTATAATATAATTGAAATAATGATTATCAAGTGATTTTTACTTTGGAAAAAATGATTTTGTAAATGTTGTACGTGCATAGTTAATCTTTTTAAAAAAAAATAAAATCAAGTATTTTAAATACTTAAATATTTAAATTAAATTAAACTTACTGGATTAATCGTGTGTTGGTATTAAGTTCTCAAAATGCTAATACTAAAATTATTATATTATTCTTTAATTAATTCATTCATTGTTTTTGTTAGCAAAAACCTCGATATTTTATAAACAAAAAATTACTTGTTTCTTCATCGATGATGCTAAATTATCACACACAAGGACCGTTCGTCGTTACGCTTTTTGTCCGAATACTCTACAACGTTGCGTCGTTTTGCTTTTTGTCTTATTACAGTAAATGTGTTAAATCATTTCTATTATTTATTTTAGTATTATTTAAATTGCACCATCTTAGGGATGACAGGGCTAATATTATAATGTTGATATTTAATGTTCATTTTATTTGTTTTGTTATATGTGAACTTTAAGACGTAAAATGAGAAAACCTATTTTTTCCCGTTCCCGTAGGAAGTGTCAGAAATCCGCGCTTACACTTTCTAATCTGCTCCTACATACTAACTTTTTAAGTCCAGTAGCCTCGCCTGCATATTGTCTATATGTAATCAAACGAAAGATATACAAAATTAATCAAAATTTAACTACCGTATTCACAAATTCACAACATCATAATATCTGCCTATACTACACCTGCTTCAGGTTAACTAAATGACCTTAGACTCGTCCAAATCCTTCCGATAACCAAACCTTTTCTCACACATAACAACACGCACGTGTGTTCATTGTAAAGGTGTCATAATAGGCATATCCTCTATATACAATTGTACAGGAAATTCTTTATTTCGATCCATATTCGAGTACAGTAGGCACGTAAAAGATAATAGAAATCATGTAACCCGATTACACTCCACAGATTGTGATTTTTGCTATAAGTTTGTATATTTCGATAGTATTATTAAAGTTATGGTCAGGTTTTACTTATTTTAGTAATTGTTGTTATATATGTAATAAAAGATGAATTCGAATGTAGCACTTATATATAAATATGAATATAAGCAATTCAATGAATTGCTACGCGTGTTTTGGCTAATTTACAGCGATGGACGTACATTCTAATCCCATTTGGGTAAATGTTATATGTATTGATAATATTGTTGTTTCTCAAGCATAAATGGATGAATTATTGATTGATATGGGGTATTGGGTTACGGTACTTCGTATTATGTGAATGGTAAATGGGAATTGCCCCCCAATATGTGAAAAATAGAGAAAGACAAAAAATTATTCAGATCAATTTTAAATTTCATTTGTTACTACTGTCGCACCTACATCGAATTTACCTGTATCATATAACTAATGGAATAGAATCCACAATAACTAAACAGTTATATGGTACTCAACTACCTAAGAAAATTTCAAGTGCACAAAACAACACAACAAAGAAAAAACCAATTCCAATTCAAATTCACTTTCTTTTCTATTCTATTTCTTTATATTGCATCCTTAGCGTTCTCTCGGCCGTACAATGATTGTCATGTAATTGCTCAATAAAACACGTGCTAAATCCAAGGGTTCGATGGCACACAATAGAGGGGTTAAAAGAACTGTACACCTACTGAACCCTCTATGGAGTTTGATGTATTTCAGTGTTTGGTGTAGATAATAGCGTTTTTTACTTAGACTTCATTATGTTAAAATGAGAAAGAATCTATAGATCTCAATTATTGATATGAAACTTGTTTTTGGTGAACCAAGAAAATAGCATTAAATGATATAAGTTGTTTAAACAAATTTTGGTTAAACAAATATGGTTCTAAGTTCATCCGCTGAATAAGCTACGTCATCTATGTACCTTTTCTTATCTTTTAGCTTCCAACAATTTATACAAAAATAAATACCAAAATTCTGAGTGAGTTCTGCCACTCAAACCCAACATCTCGAAAATTGAGAGGAAAGTGAAGAGTAGTGTAGTATAGTGTAACACTAGCTTCTCTCTGTCTACCTTGCTAGAGTGAAGCTGTGCCCCGCGTGCAATGAACACGCTTCACGCAAAAAAAAAATATAGATCATATAAAAAAAATCACTTATAACTTGAACCACTAACGTCTACCTCCGATTGTCTCAAGCAAAGAAACGGAAGGCCGTTGTCTCCGACATCGACAAATAAAGGATTCAAATTGGAGGGCTCGCTATTGTTAGGGCAATGGAACTTATTTAGTATGAAAATCGGTGTGAACTTTTAAAGGGGTGTGAAATCGAATTACGCAGCAAATGCGCACCAGGACAATAATTGGCCAATCAGCCTTCATTCTGTACAAATTGCGTTTGGAAGTTTTCGAAGAATTTTAATGTTACAATTTTGTTTTTTTTTTTATTTTTAATGTTACAATTTTGTTTTTTTTTATTTTTAATGTTACAATTCTTTATTTGGGCTATGTTTACAGATTTTTTTTGAGGGCAAGTGGACTACAGGTCTAATAATACATAGTCACAGTCACTCTGTTTTATACTTTTGATCATTTAATAAAAATAAAAAGATTAGGTCATTGCGTTATTTGGACATAATGTCATTTTTAGAAACGAAACCTAGGAGCAGCCACACTATGAACTAAAACACAGTGAATGAAGCGGAATTTGAAATAATTTGTCGCCATCATGGCCCAGTGAAGCAAGGTTTGATCTTAAACAATTAACTTTTAACACTCGGGAGCATTATTTTCATATCTTTGCTCCATTCACTAAAGTGCTACAAAAAAAGCTATAAGAAGATAAAAAAATCTACTTTTAGCGATCCCATACTACATTTTCAAAAAATACGATAATATTCAGAACGAACAAAGATGATAGACGTGTTGGGAATTAAAAAAAATGAGGGCAAAACGTTAGGGCGGTGACAACGCTGCTAGAATGCGTGAATTACTTGTCACAATGCTAACGCGTTACGTGATCGACCTATTTAATTTAGTCGTGTAAAAAGCAAGTCTTTCTTGCAAATTGAGCCGTTCGTTTTACTTGATAATCACTTTTCTTTTACTTTCACCTACTTGGTTTTCTACCGAAAATGTCATTTTAAGAATTATTATATATTTTTGTTTAATATGTTTAGCTTCACGCTGTATCCCGAATATAATAGGGTAGGCTCAGAAAACCTAGTGAAAAGGCACTCCGTTTTTAATTTACAAGACATTGTTTTAAGCGGCGCAATTCTTGTCTTGTTACTAAAGCAAGGAAACGAAAATAATTAATTTCCCCAAGTGGGAACTGAACTCGCTACCGAGGCGCTCACAGTTAAACGCTGCCAATGCATCACGACGGTCCTTAATAGTTTCTTTTGTCGTGTCAAATATATTGTGAAAAATATTAACACATTAACAACCAGGTATGTACTGTTATTTTTAAGTAAAATTTAAATAAATCGATATTTCATAAAATCCATATTTAAAATTTTCTTTAAATCCCAACCCAATATAATTGAATCTTCATACATCAAACATTTAAAATATCACTTCCAAACTACTATTGCCTATCCTCAAACGCGAATATCAGGTAGTCAACTAATAAAATCGTCATAATAACTAAGTTTATAGCTTTGCATTTCAATAAATAAACTCGAATCAAACGTATCGATGGTCGTAGTAATGTATACAAAATTTGCGCATGGCCAGTGCCATCATCATAAACCTATATTGACTAAGGACGATGTACTAAGTTGAAAGCTTAGTTATAGTCTATACTAAGTTAGGTATATTAATAAAAAACAAGTTTATTTCGGATGTTTTACAGTTTAGAAAATGATTTGAAATTATACATGACGGTAATGGCTTTATTTTGTTGTGTTTGTTTAAAATATTATCCAAGAACTTGATGTGAAAGAAAGATTTACAAATTCACACAAAAGCTGTCGTTGTAGATTTTAATCTTGTGTAGATACTTTAGCTTTTATCTCATCTAAGATTAATTTAACAAAATCAACTATTAGTGTCGACAAATTAGTCTTGAGCCAAATTTGAAAAACGAATTAATTCCGTAAACTATTACCTAATATTTTTAAAGCACTTGAATAGATAAACAATTTAGGAACTTCAAAACATCTAACATTTACAAGTGGTCACATAAACCTAAGGTAAGATAGTAACCAGTTCATAAGACAGTATCATAAATTTTTAAACGCCATAACTGACCACGATGTTTGATTAAAACTTAAAAACTTTGAAGCTTCGCCACATCCTATCGATTTTATAGAACTATATAAAGATAAAACTGTGTTTATAAGAAATAACCACATCTTCACGTTTCAGCGTCTTGACTACCTGTTTAGTATGTGTCGGTTAAATAGTTTAAAATATTTTTTTTTCTTAATATCCACTGCATCCGGTCAGTGCAAGTCATATAATGATTGAATTTACGACTGTTTTCATTGCGTTTGTTTAATATAAATATGTTGGACGGTTTCCTGTTGCTAGTACCATATCGTTCTGTTCCACATCTTGATACTATGTTTATTTGCATAGTAGTTGGGATATGAACCTGCAACTTTCAGCTACACGCGTTTATCCCACACACAGCATAGTAGGCAGAGAGACCTAGTTTTAAAACACTCCGTTCCCCACTTTAAACTATTCAGGCATTATTAGTTACAGAAAAATGCAGCTTAAACGTTTACGCGCTTCGCGCAGAAAGCATGTCTATATTTTTACATAGGTACCTATAATAAAATTGTTAATAATTGGTGTCTGTCCATGGAAAATTATCAATGTAGTAGGATCCAATTTGTTTTTTTAATTTTGTCTATTTGTCTGTTACGTTTGTAAACGCCAATCTCGGATATAACTCTAATTCAAAGGTAGTTTTCACTATTGTATTTTACAAGCTTCCGTTAACATTTAACGCGAACTCGTTTCTAGCAGTTTAAATAAAATCATTGCTTGAAGTGGGAATGGATCCGACGACCATCGCGTTTACAGCAGGTGTCTCGCTGTACTTTTAGGTTCCACTGCGCCATACGTATAACGTCACTTTTATTTACACTTTGGTACCTATATAAGAACATCCTTTTTAAATTATATTTAACAAAATTTACAATCTCATTAAGCCGGCCTAACACAAAATTTAATTTAAACTAAGTAAGTACGTACGAGACAATAAAATAAATAACGATATCTTTATTTTTTTTACCTCTTTTGTAATACAATATCGCTTTAGACGAAATTAAAACGAAATTTAAAGGTTAATAAAAGTTAAGTAGTGTGCTTGTACCATAGGCTCCGGGCAACGGTAGCCGTTATAAAATATCATTTTTTATTGTTTATTATTAAATATTCGATTGTATGCAGTTACGAAAGTTTAAATATGGGTCTTTAATTTTTTTTTTAATCTTCGGAATTTATAATAATTTGTCGGTGTAAGCAAAGGAACCGTAAAGTCAAGACACTCCACTTTTCATTTGTTTAAGAGATTTTGTTAAAACATTGTAGATTCAGAAATGGGATTAAATTTAAAATACACATATAAACAAGGGTCGAAGTCACAATAATCACGATTACAGACAATTTTTGATTATCTGATCTTATTAAAATATTATTTTCATACTAAATACATATGGATTAAGGTCAGTTGTAGGGTACAAGCGCGTGAGTGTAAACGCCACAAGTTGTGGGTTCGATTTCCACTCGAGGAAATGAAATATATTAAATATTTCATTTTCATTTCCATGCTCTGGAGTCAAGCTGTAAGAGGCTCCCTCTGCCTCCCATCTCATGAGGGATGCCAAGTGAAATGAAATTTTATTCACAATATGTAGGACAATAACATAAAAATAAAACGATATTTTATCTGATAAGATATTATCTTTTATTATTTAAAGGTTTATTTCGTGTCCCGATAGATAGACTGTCTACTTAGGTAGATATATATTATAAATTTTAGCGGCGTTGAATTCCGCCACTCAACACGTAACCTCCAGAATTCGATGGAAAGTGGGGATCAGAATGACCTAACACTAGGTTCCCTCTGCCTACCCTGCTGTGTGCGGGATACAGCGTGAAGC
>DWAN01003101.1:0-13947 GCA_018230445.1 Heliconius hewitsoni | reverse complement strand
CTAAGCCATACGTTCTCATCAAGCTACGTCGAAATTCTTATACGCTTGTTACAACATAATTAAGTTGTAACAAAAGACAAGTAGTACCAGCTGATAGGAATAACCGTCCTCAGGTGGAATGCGAGCTGGTGAAGCAGGCGGTGTCGCTGTACTGCCGGCTGGGGTTCGCGCAGCACCTGCAGCCGCCGCCGCTCGCCGCGCAGCACCCCTCGTGGCGGAACGCTCTCACCTCGCATACACACCAACCGTCAGTATATATTTTTAAAAATATTATGAATCCGAAGAGTTTGTTCGGTTGAACGCGCTTATCTCAGGAACTATTATTAGGAATTGATTTTATTTGGGCCATTTGTCAAGGATGGCTTTAGACTATATTACATTGCGTTAATCGTTTGGATGTAACCCACTGTATAAAGAATATATATATGTGAATATATATGTGAGCACGGAACCAAAGTAGGTAAAAGCTAGTAAATACATAAAAGTTAGTGTAGTTCACATATTGGTTTGCGTGAACACTTAAAGCTAAAAATTATACAAGAAATACTTACTCAATGCGTCACATCTTACAATTTTTCTTTATTACAGTTATAGACAAATTGCTCCTTTGACATTTGATCCTCAAGTTGAAGAAGATCTACAAATGGAACCAGTTCTGATTAAAGACATGCCTTCTACATCTAAACAGGTATGCTTGTTATTTTTGAATACAGTTGACTGTCGTTAATTCAAACCAGCGATAATTCGAACCTCTCTATACTTCAAAGTTATCAAAAGATTCTTAGAGAAAATGTAAAGCATTTCGGAGTAAATCAATAAATTAGGCATCCAACACTCGACAATTCGAAGCTTCAAAAAGAAAGAGAAAGAAATGTTACAGAATTTACAGAGGTAAGTACATGTTGAGACAAAATCAAAAACAAATTGATTTTTTTATTATAACTCAATTGATTAATTACTCATTTATAATTGATTAATGCTCAATAATTCCAACTTTTACCTTTTGTCTCAAAAAAATTTAACCATTTGATATTTCAAACACTCAATAATTCATATTTTAAAGGTCCCTCGAGTTTCGAATTAAGTAGAGTCGTCTGTATATAATTTAAATACATATTGTTATGCCCTCGAGTGAGGATTGAACTCATGGCCATTGCCTTTTCAGGCATACATTTTCCTACACCACAATGACCTTAATTTAATATAATTATTATTTATTTTATTTCAGAAATCTCCAATGCCTGCGCCTGAATATTCTAACAACAATAGTAGTGGACAGAGGGTGGCTGTGCTTTTCGATTCAACGTTAGCCGCTTATCTTATGATGGGTAACCTATCACCGGTATGTATGTCCATTATGTTTGTTAAATAAAATCTATAAAAATATATGCTAAAAAACGATTTTGTTTTAGGATCTTAAAAGTCATGCTGTAACACTATTCGAAGTTGGTAAACTGTGTGATGAAAGTTTGGACAGTTTACTTATGGAATTGGATAAGGTATTTGTTTAATTTTTTTATGACCCGTACGCTCGTTTTCAAAAAAGCAAAAAAAAATAGAGTAAGAGAGGTAGGGGGAGACCTCGCTTGACCTTCGAAAAGACAGTATCGAAGATACTGGAGGAAGGTCACGTAAAAAGCATGAGGACCCCCCCGGAGGGCATGTATGAAGAGGTTGATGACAGTAGACGAGGCGAAAGAGGTATGTAGAGACCGTAGCGTTTGGCGCTCCGTTCTCTCTGACTACCCCGCTAAGGATAAAGCGTGAAGCTAGATTAGATCAGATTAGAAAATAATATTTATAATCATTCGTCATTTTTCACCCATCGCCCGACTTATCGACTAATTACCTAAACGATATACCAAGCGATTGCCCAATCGATCGGCCAAGAAATTGAACATTTTATTGAGCAAATAGACTACGATGCGACCATAACGGGAACTATGATGTCCGTTCGTCTATGTCTGTTTGTTGCTCTGTCACCAGGCTGTATATCATGAAGTATGTAAGACAGTTAGAGAACGACCTTCGAGTGAAAATTATGATATTTTTTCCGTTTTTTACAGATTAGAGTACGACTAACACTTAGTCAGTTTCTTTTATTATTATTTTGTCGTTTATTTAATTTAATTAAATTTTATATTGATATAAAAAAATCAGGTAGCTGGTGATCCAGAGATAGAAGGTGAAGCGCGACGGTACCTAGCGGCAGCTGCGTGCTTGCGTATAGCGCTGCGTACGCTGCGCCCGCACTTACGACCGTTAGACTTGCTGCGCTGTGAAGCGCTGCACGCGCTGGACGCGCCCGCCCGAGCGCGGCTGCTGGCCACTAAGTACAGGTGATATATTTGTTTATTTGTATTGTATTTAAATACACTATTGTAAGTAGAAGACGACAAATATTGAGCATAACTTGGAAAAGTTATTCTGATAAGAATAAGAGCTTTTCCAAGGTCTGCCTCCAAAACGAAACTTCTAAGAGCCCTTGCAGACCTAGACCATTATAATAGTACTAATTAAGTACGGTAGCAGCGTAGGATCTTAAAACAACGATTTACTTAAAATACTTTATTAAAACTGAGAGTGAGACAAGAATGATTTTATTTATTACAAATAATTTTAGTACATATTAATTTCAACAATGGTTTTAAAATTATGTTCATATTACTTATTATTACTATTCTAAGATTTCTATGGTTAGTTTGGGAAATGTTGTAGGAAGCGGAAGAATAATAGATTCGATCCCTACCCGAGGAAATTATTTGATTGCTTTTCTCTAACAAGCAAAGCGCGACATTGAGTTCTGCCATTCGACACGACATGCCTCTAGAATTTGCGGGAAAGTAGGGAACGGAAGTGTCTTAATGGGAAAAATGTATTAGGAACACACAGGTTTTTCTGCTGCAGGAACTTTGCTATTTGCTGAAACTAAAACAAAATGTATTGCAAGGTTGATTATCTTTCATAAATCAAGGTAATTAATTGAGTGATGTTGTATAATACAAAGTGTTTGACTGTTCCGCATCAGGCTAGCAATATCGACGGCGCCACTGTCGCGCGAGGCGCGCGCGGGCGCGGCGGCGGGCGCGCTGCCGCACGTGGGCCCCGCGCCGCCCGAGGCCGCGTCGCCCTGGATGCGCCTGTACCTGTACCACGTCGCCGGGTACGGGCCGCCTACGCTGCTGCTCACTAAAGGTGTGTTTACTATTTCATTTATAACTTATAAGTTGATTTTGTTTTTGTACGGCTATTTACGCGCAGTATGTTACACCCTGTGATTTGTTATTTTAAATATATATTTTGTCTTTGACATTTTCATCTATAATTAAAAGAAGGAAACGGAGTGTGGTTAAGACTAGGAACCCTCTGCCCAACCTGATGTGGGATGTGGCATGAAGCTGATTTATTTATTTATTTTTATAATCAAAATATACGACTATATACGACGTGTCATTGACGACCTGATTTGTGTTCAACAGACATGCTTAAAATATACTAACTTCTAGTAAACTAAACTCATAAATGTAGAATTCAATTTTAATTTTTTTTATGATTTCATCTAATGTGTTTTTGTTAGTGTGGACTAACATTTTAAAATAAAAAAAGAATAAACTCAAAAGGCATTACGAATAAATGATTAAATACGAATTATGTTCGCAGGCACAGTGCTGCGCGGCGTGCCGCGCTCGCTGCTCGGCTTCGCGCGCCTGTCGGTGTCGTGGTGGGGCGCGGAGTCGGAGTCCGCGGCGCTGCCCGCCGCCGCCGCGCTCGCCGCCGCCAACTCGGCGCTGCGCCGCGGGCCCGTGCTGCTGCAGGCCGCCGGCGTGCGCGGCATGCCCGTGCTGGTGCATCTGGCCTTCCCGCCCACTGACATTGATGGTAACTTCTTATTTTTCTATCAGCTTCTCGACGGGGTACGCAGTTCCGAGTCGATGACTACACCGTGATATTATGTATACAATAAAAACATCATATATAATTCACATAAAATTATCCATATCAAAATTTAACATAAAGTACACATTAAAATGAATATTTACTTATATATTATCTGTTTACAGAGCTTCAGTCTCTGTGGCGCAAGCACACCGGCCTGCGGCGGCTACTCCGTCGGCTGCGCCTCACGCGCACGGCCGGCTACGTGACGCTGGCCGACATCGGCGTGCCCGACCTTGGGTGCGCGCATCCGCCCAACACCGTGCAACTCGGTATAATGACGTCTCTTTCACTCCACTTACCTTTCACTATACTTGTCTCTTTCTTGCTCGTCGTCGAATACGTGACGCTGACCGACATATGTGCGGCTACGTTACGTTAGTATTAGTCCTGTTAGTAAGTAGTAAGTACTGACAGCCTAATGGCAGGGCAGCCATGATTCGTCGACCTTACTATATTCATTTTATTTTCTAAAAAAATGTGATATTATTGGGATTTAGAGGCCACTCGTGACGCAGGGGCACAAAGTGTGATTTACAGTCACGACACGACTGGTTGTGGGTTCCATCCCCACTCGAAGAAGCGGAATACTGCTTGAAGCTGATTTAATCTTAATGATAATATTTATATCACAAGAACCTAATATCTTCAAGAGTAAAAAGAGAATAACGTCAAGACATTAGATGTGCACAAATTTTTAAGTGTATACTAACTGGTTACTATTAATCTGATACTTACCAAAACTTTACAGAATAGTAGTTTCATAGATTATAAATGTTAATACTTTTCTAAAATGGAATATGTATTATTTGATTGTCTGTAAAAAGTTTACTTTAAACTCCTTGGATCAAAATGTTTTATAACAGATATTTCCTTATTTTTAGTGACGCCACGAAAGAAAAAAGAAGTGTGTGGAATAGCGAAACCAGTGAGTGACGTATCTATATCATCGACAGACTCTCAAAAAGAAAATACAGAATATACGAAATCAATACAAAGCAGGCTACAATCACCCATAGAGTCACATTTCGCCGTCACCCCTACCACTGAAAGCAAAACGAGTTCACCGGCCAACGGCTTCACAAGTGTCGAAAGCGGGCAACTATTATGCGAAGAGTTGGACAGCCTAAACGTTGCCAACAAAAGCAACGACACTCACGAAAGTAAAGAATCCATCGGTAGCGACGATTTCGTACCTATACATTCCACGGCCAGTATTGAGAATTTGAAAGACAGACATTCCAGTAAGGAATCAATTATAGATGAATTGGTTCCAATACACTCGCCTATTAAAAGTGACCATAAAATGGAGGCTCAACTAAATGATTTACTAAGTCCTGCTGAAGAAACTATATCAATGTTTACGCAGTTAACGGACAAACTGACTGAGATTACAGCGGAAGGTGACAGTGGTGTTGACACCGCCCATAATTATTCTGATGATGAAACTTGTAAACCTGAGGTATGTTTATAAGCGTATATATTCATAGAATAGGCCAGAATAGAAAAAATGAGAATTTTTTCAAATATATTTATTTTGTATATATAAACTAACTTTTTTTTCTGTAACTTTTCATCATTATTAACAATGTGATTTTTATTTGAAATATTAATTTTAATATAATATTAAAAATCCTCTATGAAGTTTACATAGTAACATTTCATTTTAAAAAAATATCATATTTTCTGAAATTCCAGAAATGGACAGTATTAGATCTCCAATTTGGCATTCCATTGTTTGATGAAGATTTGTGTGAGAAAGTATGTAAGAGCATCGTAGAGAGGATAGCGAAGCCTGAATTGTAAGTTTTGTGTTTTTTAGCATAACATCCGCATCAAGCAGACAGTACATAGGCAGAGAAAACATAGTATTAAGATAATCCATTCCTCACGCACAGCTCAGACTGCTGTTGAATGTTGGAACTTAACGCCGCACTTTGTCTTCTTTCTAAGTAAATGAAAATAATTTATTCGTCCGAGTGGTAATCGAAACCACGACCGTCGCGTTTACGGTTAAACACCGAGTAAGTTAAATTTCAATATTTTTATGTTTTTCTTCCTTGAGTAAGTTTGCATATTTGTAACCGAGTTGAAAAAAAAGGTTCTCAATTCGATTGGTATATACTTCTTCACCGATTACGCTGAGATTTCTGAAGCGATTTTAGTGATTCTTTTTATATTTGATGCGTAAAAATTGCTCTTTGATCTCATAAAGTTTTTTATTTTATTTTCAGGTTAGAAAAAGTAAAAGAGGATAATGAGTTCGTAAGATCAGATGTGCTTAAATTTGTTTCACAGTGTCAGGTATATATAATATTTTAATATTTATTTAAGCATGCTGTCCCGAAAATTGACAGATAGACATTAGTATTAAGACACGCCATTCCCTATTTTCCGCCCAATTTTCTAGACATTGCATATTAAATAGCGAATGTCGCGATTTGTCTTGTTATCAGAGAATAGAAATCAAAAATTCTTTACCCCGAGTTAAAATCGAACCCACAATTTATGAATGTATATTTACATTTTTTTCCTAAATAATAATTTTTCATTAGATTTCTAAACTGTTAATATTTTTATTGCATTCTAGTATTATCCTGGTGAAGATATGGGTATAGTGAAACGCGGTACACTAGTTCCTCTACCGAGAAAGAACTTGGTGTTTGAAAATGGCAAGATTAGTGAATGGAATGGAAAGTGAAAAAAAAGTTATTCATTTCAATTGATTTTTTTTGTATATAACAATTTTCGGATGGGTGTAGTTTTTTTTTATATATCATATCAAATATTGACTTGCTTGTTTTAAAAATCAATGCTCGTTTCAAAACGTCATCCATATTTTATATTATATTTTGGATGAAACCAGATGTATGACATAACTTTGTACTTTTCCTTTGGCTATTATTAAAAAATGAGAAGTGATAAGGTTAACGCTAATAATTAAATCAGTAATTTGAGTTATGTTTTGAGATATTCCATGTTTTTATTATTTTATGACATTAAATGTCAATTTCCAATGTGTCATTATGTGTTACCTGTTGTGCATACTTTAGTGCAAAATATATTAAATAGAAATTATTTATGAAATTAATTAATATATACATATGTAGTGTTATATAAAAATATAACAAAGTTTTATTTAGACGGTATTTTTACTTACCTTAACTTTATTAATATAAATATCTAATTAAAATATGTGTGGTGGCAATATAACATTGACTTTGTGTTTTAAATATTTTTATGTTACTGTTATAGTTTAAATGTAGCAATTTAGAAAAAATATGAATATATTCTCGTATTTAGTTTTAAATTATGATCTATTTGTCATGGAAGGTTGTTAAATTGTATCGAAATGCCATATAAACATAAAATAAATAAACTACAGTCAAATATTTTTTTAGACTTGTTCTTAACAATAGATTTAAATAAATAAGAAATGATCAGTTATATTAATTTAAATATTCAAAGAAAGAAATTGATGTCAAGGATGTAAAGTATTATGTCGTCTCATCTTTATATACTAGCCATACAAAAAATATGTTTCTAAATTGTTTATTTTTTATATACTGTACTTATTTATTTATATTAATGAAAGAATATATTATTTTATTAAATTTAACAATTGTACTAGCTGAGGTGGTACTAATAATTTAATATCATAAAGCTAAAGAGTTTGTTTAGTTGAATGCACTAATCTCAGGAACTACTGATTAAAGAAATATTCTTAAATAGCCCATTAAACTATGAAATAGGTATATCTATAGGTTATAAAAGGTTGTTCGATCAATAAAAGCGGAGCGTAATTTAAGTGCATATATTCCTTTTGTTACGCAGCCGAAGTTGTGCGTGTTAGTTGTAGTTAAAAGATACTTTCAAAGTAAGAATAGGAACATTTTGTCATGAGAAGCTTCTGTCCGTCCATGTTACATTTTTTTTGTTAATGTACACCTGAAGTTATTTATATCAGTGAGATTTGCCTATTTTATAGCAATAATAATATTCTTAATAAGTTAATTTGCTGGTCATACTAATTTTTATTTCATACCCAAAGCTATAGGGTCACATTACTAAACGTAGTTGCCATTATACATTATTGTTTATTGATAGAATATAACAATAACAATTGTAGTAATAAATAAATTGTAAATATTACCAGTGTGTTTTTTTTGTTTTGTTTTAATAAGGTGCTTTAATATAAGTTTCATTTTCAGCATCATGCTGTATACCGTATGTAGCAGGGTAGGCAATTGGAACCTAGTGGTTAACACTAGGTTCCATCTAACACTGACATTGCGTGTAGAGTGGTGAAATTTAACGCCATGCCTTTTGTCTTCACCAGAGCGAACAAATAAAAATATTAATAAATAATAATTCATTCTCCGAGTGGGAATTGACGCCACAACTACGCCACGGCGGCCTTAATTGTGTGACGTTGTGTTGCATATTGTAGGGATTATTTGTATTTATAGTCTATTTAATATGTGTTATTTATAAATTTCAATATCTTAATTTATTTATTTATCATTTATATACATACATTTAATATAATTTATATATTTTATAACAAGTATTCGTATTTAGTTTATTTATATGGAAGCGCTCACTGCCGTCGACCGAACCGCTAAGGTGTTCTAACATTTACGCCTACCCACTTGTCGACGGCATATTTAATTTCTAACAGTCGATGCTTGCCACTCGATGCGCTTCCCATACGTTCTATTGTTTTCTTTATTATTTCCTTCCAATTCAGTATTTATCGTGTTCTGTTTTATATATATGTTTGTGGCTTATTGTATATCGTGCCGTGTATAATTGTGTTAACATTGTATGCACATTTACAGTGGTGTGATTAAACTCAGTGCTATTCATAAGTAGACTTTTACTCTCCCATCATCAACACTACAATATTTTGTTATTTTTGTAATTGTTTTAAATATATGAAAAAGGAGAAATGTGACCCGCTCGCTTGCCTTCTCCTTATTCAAAATAATCTTTTTCTTTTACGTTAATTTGATTAAAAAAAATATTCAAACACATTACCTAATTTTCCCCGCGAATAGCAGGGAAGGTAGAGAGAACATGCACCCACATTCGGAACATTATGGTATCGGTGGCGAAATACAACGTGAAGGACGTTGTATTATTATCTTTCGAAAGCGGGAAAATTATACATTAATTAATATTATATTATTTTTCAAAACTATCCAATATATATCTTACGATTGCAAATAAAGATTTACTTGAAAGTTATTATATATGGTCTGTATTCTATTGTCCAGTTTTCTTAGTCCTATAACATGACATTGACACATGTTTTGACGTTTGTTATATTATTCATTCAGTGTGTTTCTGGGCGATTTGCGAAAACAACTTCATTATAAAAAAATACATTGGCGATTTATTTAAAATACGCAATAGAATTCTATATTAATAAGCGTGGCTATTCGTCCGGTAGAAGTATCTCAAACAATGGAAGTGGACGTATATTCCATTGCAGAAGGGTCTCGGTTACCGCTCATAGATGAAACGTCGGCCCTTGGAACTCAAGCACCGAAAGATAGGTAAAAGCTTAATTGTTTGTGATTGTTAGAACATCTTAAAGTAATTATATTCTATCTAGGAATAAGTTAACAGCACGTTTTCACATTTTAAGTGTCCTTATTAGGTAAACTAGATTACTATTATTATAAAAATAAAATCTATTTCGCCCACGCTACTGCCTAATGTGGCTTGTATAACAAAAAGCTCAGGCACGTTTTTAGGCCTCGATCATTAGTGTAAGCGTTGTTACTACCAAGTATTAGTCATATTTGCCTAGTTCTCTTAATTTTCTATGGGGGATTACTGTTTAAAAATATGATGCCCAACCTTATAGACAAATAATTGTATAAGTTTATTTATGATGAAACATTTCTTTCCTTTTTATGTATTCCACATAAGGGTAAACTTTACAGTTATTTATTCCATAACACTTTAAACACATAAAGATAAACTTTTGTTTATCATAATAAAGAAAAATCAAAGAAAAGCAGCTTCAACCTTCTCCCCTTGCCAGATTAGGGAAAAGAAACCTGGCTTTTAAATACTTGTTCCCCACTGTCTCCTCAATTTACAACACATTGAGTGGCAGTATTCAATACCACTCGGCTACTTCTTATCATAACATTAACTATGCTTTGTCTAACCAATAGCCAGCTATTGGTATAACATAGCATAATTTACACTCAGGTGTTGACAATAATTTTATGATCATTGCCTCCAATGGAATCAAATTCACAACCATTCGTGTACATTCACTTGCACTGCACCACAATAGCAATGAAATATCATGAAAATTTAAGAAAAGGTGGAAATACTGTCTTGAATTAAATTCTCTCTGCTTATATACTTATAGCAGCAGTAACTTTGTGTTTTTCCTTAGGTTGATAGCAGTTTTGGATCAAGTGGAAATGCGTGTAGAGAGGTTGCGGCGTGATACTGTAAGAATTGAAGAAGAAAAAGATTCTTTACTGTCAACTCTTGATAGTGTGAAGCATTCGGAACTACTTTGTGATATATCAGACTGTAATTTTTATTTTATATTCTTTTAATTTTTTTTTGTTTATTTATGTGATAGACTTAGAAGAAGCATTTAAAGCTCAGGTTTTTAAAGAAAAAAAAGAATATCCTAGTGGAGATTGAACCTACAATCATTGCCCTTATAAATGGAAACTATTTAAAATGAAAAAAATGGGAATAACCCCCTCCTTCATCAGTATCTTGACACTAAGTTATTTATATTTACCCAGTTATGTGCCCCAAAAATGTTGACTGTTTTATATTGTAGATAGAAATATTGAAAGATTTTTATACATGCTCTTTGTACAGGTGATAAGGACGACATAATGCGGTACGCGGAGCGCATCCTGGCTCGAGCCATGACGGTGGAGGTGGCGGTGCGGACTGACCGCGACTCGCAGCAGGAGGAAGCTTTGCATCAGGTATTTAGTTCGTTTTTTTTTAATTACCTGACTTATTGCCAGTACTAGCAAAAATATGAAAAGCCTAACTGAACGAGATATATTGGTTTTTGCGGGAAATCTCATCCGACAGAATCTTTATATTTAATATATATATTTTATTTCTTTTGTTTCATTAGACAGAGTTCAGCATAAGATTGTATCATAGAGCATGCACGGTTTGCAAATGAGCAAAAGCGCTTTGCATTGATTAAACACTTGTTTTTACGATGTTTTTATTTAGTTTTGTTTAGACAAGGGAAACATAAAAAAATATTTTTTTTTATAATGAAATTAGAATCCTCAGCCAGTGCAATACATCAGAACTATACATACTGACTGCGTCAAGTTCCATAGCTTCAAAATGTTCTTTTGTTCCGATCATTATATGTTAGTTATTTAGTATCAATTAATTCGATGACTATTTATGGTAAGGAATGCTTTTAGCGCGTGACAGCTGTGCGTGATCAGCATGACCTCATTTTTTTTCTAATTATATAATCTAACGCAAACTGCCAGTGACTCGTGATTATAAAAGAAAATTAATACCTAGGTTAGCGTTAAGTCTCCCCTTTCTCCATCTTCCGCCGAATTCTGTAAGCATTGCGAGTTGAGTGGCGGAGCTCAACGCCGCGCTTTGACTTGCGAAGCGAAAGCGAAGCGAACCACCCAAAGCGAAAAAATGAAAATATACATTTAAATAGATATTTCATTTCTTAGATACGATTGTGGATCGAATCCACAGTCCGTAGATCGCGTTTACAGTCACAAACTTGTACCCTTGCGTCACGACTTGCATCATCTGCTTCTCTTTATTTACAATGAACATCGTTTTACCTATTTTATTATCTTTGCCAATAATCAGATTCACGCCGGATAGTAGGGAAGGCAAACCAGTGTGTTTTCGAGACAGTGCATGTTGATTTGCGTAAAACATCTTGTCTACAATAATGTGGAGAATGGGGAACAAAGATTGTTTTAAAAGGAGTATCTTTAGACTAGGTTCCCTTTGCCAACCATGTGCGGGATGCAGCTTTAAGCCAAAAAAAATAATTAAAAAATAAATAATTTACTTGGGGTAAGGACCACAACCATCATGTTTACAGTCATACACTGCTCCACTGCACCTCAACCTCCTCAATATTTTCTTTATCCTTATAATATATTAAAAATTGCAGGTAAATTTATTTATAGACCAGTTAGTAATGTCAGTGCACGAGGACGCAGTAATAGCTCACACTCGATGTCAAACCTATATGAACGCTTGCACCTCACAACCTGACCCCAGCAGCGGGACGGACAGAAACTTCGAAACTGCAATACTTGGATGCACTTTGGATGACCAAAAGAGAATTAAGAAACGACTTCAGGGCCTCCTGGATTATTTTGCTAAGCTTAACGTGACCACGTGCTCTTGAGTGGTGAGAATGGTTGTTAGGCTTTACATTTGTGAGCAACTATAATACTGCCATATTGTGTGGATGTGCCTTTATATATATATTTCTTATTGTGAAGCTTGATTGATTAATTTAATGGCGAATAAATAAGACAAGTTAAAATGAATATTAAATAAAGTTTAAATTTTTTTAAACTTATTCTCACTGAAGCATTATTTCATTTGACATTGTATACGATTTTGCATTTATATTTATTGTTATTTACAATTAATTAAGAAATATATAAATAGTAATAGTAGTTCAATATCCCAGGAAATATTAAATTTCTTTGGAATTACTGAAACTTAAAAGTATTATACAGATCTTATAAAACTAGGGTGTTTAGTATGCAAAATAGTGCATACACAAGATTTTTTTATATAAGACATATATAACTATATTTACAAAATATAAGAAAAGTCCTCACATCAAGATTTCTGTTGGGAACTATTACCAAAATTGTTAAGTATTATTCTCATATTATTAATATTTTTATATGAATATATGTATTATAATATAATAATAAGGCATGTCCACACTCTTTCACTGCTAAATGACACAATAAATAAACATGACTTGAATGTTAATATGAAACCTCCATTTGAATCTGCACTTCTGCAATCGATTTTTACCTTCAGTTACCTTTCTAGGTATATGTAATATAGTTATAAAAATATATATAATATCTACATTCTGTCTAACATTGAGAATATTTCGGAATGTATGAATTGAGGTGATTTAAATGATAAGTGACCAAAGTTATGTTTGAGACAAGGAGTTTTTTTTTTAATAAATAAAATAACAATCATTTTGTTTTATTCAAGCTTTGAAAGTGTTTTTTATTTTACAAATAATTTTATCAAACTAAATTATTTCTCTGAATATAGCTGGTATTGGTGCTATAAGATGGATACATGGTGTAGTTGAATGTATTTTTATTATGATATGTGACTATGTTCAGAGTTGTGATAGTGTTTGTAAAAATTGTTATAACTTGGTCACAGACTAAATTTACTTCTGATTTATTTACTTATATTTTTTGTACTTTACAGATTTATGGTTATAATAATATAATTATTAATAAATTCTATAGTAAATAATATTTTGGACAAATTCATAATTGTTTATTTTATGTCATCTTATTATTAAACATTCGATTTTATTGTTTCTCTTTATATTGTAACAAGCAGAGGTATGTCAGAGTTTATATAATTTTATTGTTTAAAGCGAATGGTTTAACCTTCAAAGATAAAATTATAAGAAATATTATATAATTGTATGCTATTTTAAAATAATAATGACTAAAATAAAATAAAAAATCCAACAACTTTCGAATAAACATGATTCCTACCATGCTTAGGTTTATAATACTTGCGAAATTGAATTTAAATTATTAAAAAATACATTTATAAAGCATTAATTATAAAACAAAACGCATACATTTTTATATACATACAAATATATATAATATCTAGGATTTCCAAATTATTAGGTTAGATATTAAAATTGCTGTGGCTTTTAGGGTAAAAGTCGACATTTTTCTATATATATATATATATATATATATATATATATAT
>DWAN01003100.1:0-13948 GCA_018230445.1 Heliconius hewitsoni | reverse complement strand
TTAAATAAATATTTCATCTCCTCGAGTGGGGATCGAACCCACGACCAGTCGGTTTCACAGTCAACTTTGTGCCACAGCGCCACGACTGGCGATTTTTAAAATTATCAACAAATGTTTTAAAAAGCAAAGCCGCAACTTCCTACCGTATAGGCAGAGGGATTCTTGTGTTCAGACTCCCCGTTACCTTATTAAAACATGTTATAAAAAGAAAAAAAAAGTAAATGAATATTTTTTTAGATATTAATCCTCCACAGTCTAGACCTTAGATGAGAAGACACTCTCATAATGAAGGTTCACAATTGCCCTGGTTTAATGATTGCAATGCTTCTTTCTTCCCTTTGTTTTATCACACTTTTCTCTTAAAGTTAAAGTAATGAGAAATAACTAAGGGATTACTGTCGAATGTTGATTATGTCCTTTTTTATGTTATTAATAAAGACTTCAGGCCGTCGAGGCGCAGTGGGACACTGTAAAAGACTAACTGTAAAAGCGACGTTTGTGAGTTCGATTTCCACACGGGAGATTGTATTACATTCATTTTCTTACTATGGTAAGAAGCGTGGCGATACATTCCACTAATCAGCACGCATCATACCGAAGATTATGCGGTATATAGAAAATGGATCGATTAATACTAGGTTCCCACTACAAAAATATAGCTCCGTATTGCCGTAGCGTTTGACACTCCGGTCTTTCTAGCTATCCGGTTAGGAATAAAGCGTGAAGCTAAGAAAAATATTAAAGTCATCTTGGAGTATTGGATCAGATAAAATCGGGTGGAGACTTTGGAACGGAGTATTTACATTAGGTTTCCTCCAAATTAAACCAGCGTGTAAACAATAAACAAAAACTTTTATATGTAGATTTGAACCTACACCTTCAGCTGCGGTACAATGGCCGTAACTTTCTTACTAACAATTATAAAATGTGTACAACTAAGACAATAGCACACGCGCCATTGTTATACGGTCGTTCGATCAACGTGTGCCGTTCTCAAAGATAACATTTGAACTTGTGATAAACAATGCATTCTTAGTTCGAGAGTATGACTAGTTGTGGGTCCTGGATTTATTTTATGTTATTTTATTACTTTTTCCCAGCTTCATTCTGCATCTCGCATCCTAGTGTTAAGACACTTCGTTTCACTTTCACTTTCCGCCGAATGTGTTTAATTTTTTATTACTTTTTAATAACGCTTAAAAATTATTAGAATTTAACACTGTACCGCCGTGCCACTGCGGCCTCAGGGATTCTTATACATTATTAGGATATTTTACATTTCCAAACATTTTTATCACTTTATCTTTTTTAACCATAACATGTTTTTATTTGAAAAAGTAATTATATATTTTTTTATCAATAACTTCTATATATGGAAATTACAGTTAAACAAAAAAATATTAACAAATACAACGATCTCTAAAACAAATACGTTCTGCACTTGTATCTTGTTTATATTTAAAATTTAAAGTAGCCTTTATTAAATTTGAAATAGTTTGAACAACCCTCGGTATTAAGGGTGGGTTTTATTAGGGGCGAGTAGAGTGGCGATAAGGACGAATAATGTCCTCCGACAAGATTGAACCTACCTGCGAGGCTATGAGAAAGATAAGTCTGAGGCTTATTTTATAAGAAACTAAGGAAACTATTGTGAATATATTCTATTTAAAATTCGATACGAGTTGCAGGGAAGAGGTAGGTAATAGTGAAAGAGGCGAACGAGGTCGGAAGAGTTTAGCACTCCGTTCCGTGTATATAAGCAGCTTGGAACTTAGTGTTAAGGCACACCAAACCACACACAGCATTGAGTTTCGCCACTCAATACTCAATGTTACTAATTCGAGTGAAAACGGAAGACTTTGTATAGAGAATGCCGTCATTAGGCACAAGAGCACAAGAGTTCTTGTGGGTTCGATTCCACTCGGGAATGAAATATTATATATTTTTATTTCCTCTACTCTGTAACAAGACACAGTGCGGCGTCAAATGCACTACTCAACACGCAATGCATTAAGAACTCTGTGAAAAGCGAAGAATTAAATGGTCTTAATGAGAAACGGAATGATATCTTTTAAAAGTTGGTTTCTGCTTACCCTAATATACGTAAAATTTATATATATTTAAAATCTATACCAACATAAGCTTATCATCGACATTACTTTCTTCAACTTAAACATGTCCCTGTATAATAGTAGTGGTCACGGGATTAATCAATTGATTTAGTATTTTACCTCAATTGATGAATAGTGCGATCCGGAGAGCCCAGCATCCGCCATTCTCAGGAGACTTCATTATTATTTATCTTATAAAATAAGAGACACTCTGTGTTTTTATTAAGATTCACTCACTATACTGCATATAGCTAGATTGAAATATTAAGACAGTTTGTTCCCCACATTCCACTTCATTTTTGAAGCATCGCGTATTCAGAGGCGGAACTCATCGCCGCATCGCTTGTTTAGGTACCAGAACGAAGAAAATAAATGATAATTCCAATAAAACTTGGTGGTTAGCTACTGAATTAAGATGATGGGTTCTTGCCACTCGAAGGACTGATTGTAATCATTATCAATCATTAAAATTCTTTTCAATTGGCAAAACATAGCGTTGAATTCCACTACAGAAATTGAGTATCGAACGTAATATCTTGATCGGTCAATTTACCACATAATCGTATTTAGTTTTTCAATAAGACTATACCTCTAGTGAACTTTTTTAAATCAATAAAAGTAAATCACAAAGCAAAAACCAATAAATGATAAGATATTGAAGGGTTACTATGAGATAGGGGCTTATTATGTGAATGTGACATGTAATACTTAAGATATCTTTTTTATGTATATGGGCTGTATACCCCCCTCATAGTAAATTAGGCAGAAAAAAAATTGTGTTAAAACTTTCCGTTTTGTGTTTTATATATTTTTGACCCACTTTTAGATGGTTTTTCGGGTTCACGCTGTAACTCACAATTAACAAGTTAGATAGAGGGAACATAGTGTCATGTCATTCCGTATCAATTCAATGCAATTTGCGCAGATATTGTGTGCTAGACGAAAAAACATTCATATATATCATAATCATTCCTCCAAATGAGGATCAAACCCACAACCACTTCAAACAGTTCGATATTTACCAACAGGCAAGTGACAAGTGATCGTCGACGTCAATATTTTAGATGAAACAATATTATTGTGACGTTATTAACAGATGGATTTGACGAACAATGAATATTGGTTATCTTTTGATATTACAACGGATGTTAGTTATATGATTTTAACAAATTGAGTTACTCTTGATTATAATATAACGGTTATATGTTATATATTATAAGTACATGCTATAAATTATAGATAATTTAAAATATTATTATTTTTTAGTTTCAAACTGTATTCGTTGTACTGTAACAAGGTGGTAGGTACCTAGACCTGGACACACTCTATTCCACACTTTCGAGAACTCAACGCCGTACTATATCTTGTTACAAAACCGATCACACATATTTTTAGGGTTTTATATCATAAGAGTAAAAAATGGAACAGTTATATTATATACAGTTGGTTCTCTGTCTGCCAAGATCTTTTATCTCCTGATCGCGTAATATTGTTCTAAAATTAGTTTTAAATATCCAGATCCACGCAGAAAAAAAAACCTTCTAAATCAACGCAAACATATAATACGGGGAGTCTCAGTATAGTTTTTGCAGCATTTTATATGAAACTTCCACTGAAATGAAATATTTAATATTTTCATTTTTTCACTCTGAGGGAAAGAGCAGGGCAGACACTCAATGCCTACAGAAGTCTGTGAAGAGTAAGGAATGTAATTAATGGGAACAGAATGTCTTAATATTAGGTTCCCAGGATCCGTCTGCCTACCCTGCTATATGCAGAATATAATATGCAGCTAAAATAAGTAAAAATTTGATACGGATTATCTATTTTTTTACTTAATATAAAAATAGAACTATCAGGCATAGAAACTATTACAAATTTCCTGTCTTCCTTTGAATCTAAGCATAAATTACGATAAGTGTATAAAAATTTTCTTAGTCATGGAACATTTTATCCACCCACGTATGGTATGGAACTTGGCAGCCTGTCTGCGGATAACTCTTAAAAAGTTTCAAACAAAAACTCAATTTTAAACTCTTTGAATAAATTAGAAATATACTGGACTAACGTTTAAAGTATACAGACTAAAGGATCTAATAAAAATAAAATAAAATTTGAAGACTTTCAAAGTTAAATCATAGTTTTTAGTTACTATTAATATAGC
This sequence comes from Heliconius hewitsoni, assembly GCA_018230445.1. Lineage (NCBI taxonomy): Eukaryota > Metazoa > Arthropoda > Insecta > Lepidoptera > Nymphalidae > Heliconius > Heliconius hewitsoni. Next base: position 9,673 of record DWAN01003100.1, on the reverse strand, counting down.
GGAATAGGGATAAGCTACATTTTTACCAATTTTAAAAGTGTTATTCTAGACTTAGGAAAGAAAAATATTTTGATTAGACAACGTATAAAAAATTCAACGTAGAAGAACTTGAACATACAATTTTTTACTAAAATAAAACTATTTTTACAACAATCTAGTTCGTAGTACATTCAGATGTATTAAGTCAACCTCGAGCTCAGTGGTTAGAGAACATCGCTGACACGTTGAGTGGCATGTTGAGAGCGAACTAGGTATGTGAAGTTTTATTTAAAACCATCTTAGTATTATATTCTGAGAGCAAGATGTTTACTTCCATATCCATGTTAGTTGTATGGTCATATCTTTAACTACTTTGTATAAATATTCAACAAATTTGTGGTCTTGGTGGCGCAGCTTGATGGGTCAGATGGAGAATCTTAACATTAGCTTCTCTTTGTCTAACTCATAATTTGTGGAATGAATGCAATTTCGAAATTCAAAATGTTAAAATACGTATCATAATTATCAATAATCAGTCTACAATATTATATTATGTTTCAATGCTATAACCGTAGATTTTATTATTTTAAGGGAGTTAAATAATCATTTATATAAAAATTACTAAAATGTTCAGCAAAAAATATTTCAGAGCCTAGCCTGTGCGTTAAATAAATGGTGGTCGACCAATATATCTTAAATATGATGATAAATGGCAACCCAACTTAATATAGTAAAGACAAAAACATAAATAATGTAAAACCTGTAAATCCAACATAAAATCTAGTTTTTACGTCGCGAAAAAACCTTGCAAATTCTACAGAATAGTGAAAAAACTAAATCCAGCACTTTTAGATCCGAAACCTGGGTGCCGTAGTAAAATTGAGGGTGGCCATAAAATAAAAACTGTTTACTTGCTGAAGATAACAGGGTACAAAGTTCGCTGATAACTTTTTATTTCCTTGGGGGAGTCAGCCAGGTAGAGACCGTTGGTATAATCCGTATTGTTTTAAGACGTTTCATTTTCTTAAGTCTGGACTTAAATAATAACTGTTGTTGCTGTCTGTGGTATACTTCTGATACTTTGTATAGCAGGATGATGTTTCTATGACAAAAAATACAAAGATTCTACGTGGTAATTCAATAGAAAATTTTATATATTTTCTGTTTTTATCAATCGTTATTGTAGCGCTGTTGAAAATTTTCTGATTGTAAGTATCGACCAGATAATTTCCAAAAGATATATTTTTGTTATTAACATTTTCGTTTTCTAAATTTAAGTAGATAAAAAAAGACGTTGCCACCTTCGATATACTCAAAATCATTTAAATTGGTGAAAATCGGAGGCCAACATTACATCTCCGAATTTTGGTAGTACTACTAATTAATAATTTGACAGATACCTTCACAAAAGATGTTTAAGATATTATAAAAAGGACTAGGCTTTGCCTTCTAACTCTAAAAGATAATGACGAAAAATACCATAGAAATGTCAAATCCCATCATTGTTCAGGCTCATTAAATCGAGAGGATCTCACCATCCCAAGTAATGCGTACCTCGAGAGATGAATCATTTTAACTGCCAGCAAGGAACGCAGTCCCGTCGCAAAACCTCTTCCAACGGCCAATAAACACGCAATAAAAATATGAAAGGACGTAGTAAAAGTCATTATTATTTACTAAATGTTCACCTTTTGTTAAGCGAAGTCGTATCCACAGCGACGTTTAACTTAATCAATGGCTTTGTAATGGGTTGTATTTAAAAGTCAATGAATCAAAAAGTCTGAACGTATAAATTTATCTATTTTTTCATGTTTATGTATTTTTCGAGATGTGTGGAGGAGGCGTGGTGCGATGGAAGACTAATTATAGCGAGGATAAATACTTCGCAAAAATACTCTGTTGCCTACTTGGTCCCCTTTTTAAAATAACATTGTATGGCTAATTAAGATGTCAAAATTTTATCAATAAACCAGACCTGCTTTTTTGACCTTCCCACGCTGTATCCCATATGTAGCAGGATAATCAAAAGGAACCTAGCGTTAAGACAAAGGGAAACGCCCCAATTTACGCCCAATTTACAATGTTTGTGCCAACAATGTGCTACGGCAGTTACGTACGTTTGAAAAAAAATTAGGTCAAATCAATTGAAATCTTGTAATATGAAGTAAAAATTATTTTATAGGCACTTTATCTACTATTCCAATAAAAATTATACTGAGACACGACACAGACCACCCCACTTTTTATTACTGTTATAAATTTCATTTTTAACTATTTGTTTGTTTGAGTAGCATTGTAAATATACGATAATGATAAGGACGAAGTATTCGAAACGTTTAGTTTCACGTATCACGTATACCTAACATTTTTGAAAGTAAGCGAATATGGTCTATAGGTTCTTTTCATTCGCTTTTTCCCATATTGCAGGGCATACAGTGGGAGGTTATTGTTACGACAAATATTTTCCCACTTTTTGCTCAATTTTTGAGACGTTGTGTGTGGAGTGGCGGAATTCAAATCGTGATAATTTTACTATATAAAAAAAACTCGTCGAAACTAGTCGTGGCGCAGCGACACAAAATTTGTCTGTAAAACCGACTAGTTGTGGGTTCGATTCCCATTCGAGGAGATGAAATATTTACTTAAATATATATTTCCATTTCTTCACTCTGGTGTCGAGGCTAAGCGCGGCGTTGACTTCTGCCACTCAACATGCTATGCCTCCAGAATTCGGCAGAAAGTGGAGAACGGTCTTTACACTAGTTTCCCTCTGTCTACCCTGCTGTGTGCGGGATGTGAAACTGATTTGTTTGACTTATTTTTTTAAAAACAAGTGTTCATATGTTTTTTAAATTTGATATTAAAAATATATCGCAATCTTCTTATTCGAGTTAGTTACGCCTTACACTAAATTTCTCACATGGCTATATATATTACGTCGATCAAACTGAACAGATTTAATAAAAGTATTATTACGCACGGGTGCTGTTGAAATCTGAGAAACTCGAGATCGTTTATTAGAAGTATTATCTCAATTATTATTTCTTGGAGCATAATATATATCATAAATACAATTAATCCTAAGCAAATAATTTTAAACTTATTGGCGTAACTTTGAGACTTTAATTTGTCTTTAATTCTCAAATCTTTATTATATTTTTTATCATTGTTCTCCATTAGGGAATATATTATACTAACTATTAGAATATATTATACTAACTATTAGAACATATTATACTAACTATTATTACATGCTGTACCCCGCAAAGAGCAGGGAAGGTGGAAAAAGAGTAGAGGAAACCTGGGAACCTAATGTCAAGACACCCCTTTCCTTATCCGCCAAATTCTTGAGACATTGCGCATTGGTTGTTGGAAATAAACGCGATTTGCCTTGTAATCAGAACGAGAATATGAAAACATTAAATATGTTATTGCCACAAGTTAGAATGGAACCCACTACAAAGTTACAGTCACTCGCTTGCGCCCCAGCGCCACGACCGCCTCATAGTAACAATGAAATAATTTTGCCTAAGCGAAATTACTGAACCTAATATCACCAAATAGCACTCACCCAAAGCGTAATCTTTACAAATAGTTTCCAATTAGAATTTCATAGAGCCAGAGTGGGAAACACCAGCGACGTGCCACTTCAGATTTTAATATCGCCTTGATTTATTCCTCTAACGTTCTCAAGAAATTATCCTTGCGAATTAATCGCAATATCGGAACTGGCCAACCGTTATTAGTACCTTCTATAGTTGCCAAGGTGTTCCACCCCTCAATAAATCTTGTCTAATTTGTGTGTAATTACAGGACGGCACAGCTCTCGGTGTAACAAGGAGTGCGTAGCAGCGGGGAGCTAGCGGCACGCGCAAGCCCGCTCAAACACGTGCCGTTCACGGCGATCACGCGAAATGACTTATGTGGTGGGTGTGCTAACAATGAAAAATCTACCTTAAATTTAACTTCTTTAGTTCGATAATTAGTTACCTGATACTATTCTAAATACATGAGCTATATTGTTGATACTAATTTCGCAATTGCCAAGGTTCTGTCTACGGGTGAAGGTCGATATTACTTTATCATTCACTTTCTTGGCGAAATTTTAGTCTTAAACTAAAGTACAAAATAACTCATCAAAAGCGTGATGGTGAAATACAGATAGTAACGTGTTCTTTGACCCCTTTGTGAGATAATTTTAATGAAGATATTACAAGGGAGCACTATTTCAAGTCAAATTAAAGTTACGTTATTGTTCAAACTCTTATGTTCACAGCGGGACTGCGAACTAGCAATAAATTAAAAGGGTCGTGTTTTTGACGAAATATTTTAAAACAGCAGCCAAAATTTGTTTGAGTTGAATTTGTAATACATTAAGATGCATTTCGATTCAAATGGCCGCCTTGTTGGCTTAAGCCCTTTCATCCCTTCGTAATTAGTGCAGGCGACGCGATGTGTTGAATATATTGAAGCTGGCTACAATTGCCATTTAAATCGGACAAATAAATCTGTGTCATTTGCTATAGACTTCGCCAAACTGTGCTTTTCTACCATTAACATTCGCCAGTCAAATGTAACTCTTCGGACTTTGCGATGCAGTCCAATTCTATATGACCGTCCCACTTGCATCCTGGCTGCAACCCCAAAAAGTCGTCCCGAATGTCGATACGACACTGTACACCATTTACGAGTTTGATTGAAATTTCGCAATCAACAGCAACAGGGGGAGACAGACCCTGGTATGATCAAATTATTCGTATACATTTTTTGCCCTCAAACTTGCGGAGGTTATTCCATTATAATGGCCCTACGGAATATAAAATTTACGGGGGATTTAAGATTCTAATCGCGGGCCACTCGGTTGTTCAAAGTGATTACGGGTGAGATAACGCCCGGAGCGGAGGAGCTCGTCCCGTGTGATATATCCGCATAACAAGTACGTACGTATGTAGGTAGTTGGTATGTCTATCTGTTGATCGCTTTTTGTGCTTGTGAGATACGATTAAGAGGAACTCGCTAAAACTATCAATGGAATAAACGTTGTTTATAATTGTTGATGTTTATTGGTTTTGATAACTTTGTCGATAAATGGGGCTGAATAGAAATTATAGTAAGTCAATAGATTTATATTGTGTTGATTATTATTTTGTCCAATGAAAAAAACCGGTTAAGTGCGAGTTGGACTCGCCCACTAAGGCTCCCGTACCAATTTAAGGACTTTTTGTCAACAAGAACTACTACTTTTAAAAGTTGATAAACTTGAGTTTGATTATGAGTACGTAGGTCCATGTACTCATTTTGTATAAAATAAAGTGCAAATATAAGTTTGCAATGCTTTTTTTCAATGAAATAGCTTAGCTTTTACTTTCGAATTTTTTCCTTCATTTGTATTGCAAGTTCGTCATAACCAAAGGTCCACAGGAAGTACCCTATAAGATTTGATTTCGCAGCGAATTTTATAAAATATGCTTTTTTTGCACTTCAAGCGGTCATAGATACAAATATTTAATATTAATTTAACGTGATACCTCCACGAAATCTAGAGAGAAATGTTCTTAATAGACGGACAACCAATTGATTGATGATTCTGATAAGGGTTCCATTTTTACCTTTTCAGGTACGGAACACTAAAAACGAAGATTTCACTTTTATTTCGATGATCGTCATGATAATACGTATCATTATGACACAGGGTAACGTTGTAATATACACTTTTTGGTTTCCTGAGCTGCGGTAGATGAAGTGCGGATCCCATCAAAAACTTCACAGTTTTATATATAGATTGATAATGTAAGAAATGTATAAGTAGGAAATAAATTTAAAAAAATATAACATATGTATATACAAAGTGCTTCATATAAAAATACTGAACAATGTCCAAATAATAATAAATAGGTCAATAAAAATTCTTTTCTAGGGTGTTTGAATACTTAACCCAAATCCCATAAGTTACATACCACAGTAATATATTCAATGGTGGATTACTTTAAATGGTCTCTATTCATCAAAACAGGTTTTATTACTTTATATGGAATAAAAATAAGTATAGCATTTAAGTTTTAGCTTTGAGCGGAGAATATATAGTAGATAATGAATTTCTTCGTTTTTGCTATAGTATATATATATTTTTATTGAGTTAAGAATTTAAAAAAAAAAATTGCTATGCTATTTTGATCCCCTTCTTGCCGTCGATTTGCTTAAAAAATTAAGTTAGAAATTGAAATTTAATGTAATTTAATGTGAAATACATTAAATTCAACTATATATTGTATAAGGTGTTATTTACAGACGACTAACATAGTTAATTATTATGTATTGCTTTTTCAGGTAAGTTTTAGCTTAGAGAACTCTGAAATACACGTGAAGATTGTAGGTTCAAAAGGATATAAGGGTAAAAATATTTTTAACAGTTGGTTTCTATACAAAAAAAATATTGATTCTCTCTGTTTCATACGTATGATGTAAGAGACGTGCGAAAACAAAAAAAGCCAAAGCTTTACAAACTTTTTGTTAATTTTTCATACAAATAAAATAAATAGAAATATAACAAAGAATTGGAGCACACGATATTTGTAACACGAATTTATCCTTAAACGAAACAGCATCTCTTGTTTATTTCTAAAACTAATGTGAAAAGACGCTATGTATAACTCATACAAGCAGAGATTATGATTCGTTATCAGCTCCACTTCAGAACGTCTTAACTCAATATCTAGATAAGCCGTTTTACATTTTATACTCCAGGTTTAAAGTTGATTTTCCTATTTGATGTATTAGAGAACTATATTTTCTATATTTCGACGGTATTTCGTGACGGTGCTACACATTTTTCTCATTTTAGTTGAATATTTTATACAACAAGTTATAATGAAAAGTCTCCCGAACAAACGCCAGTATTCGCAACGACAACTGTGAATGAGCGAACTCTGAATGGTTCTAAGTCTTATTATAGTGGTACAGAGGAGAATACGGAACATTTTGTATATCATTTTGTAAAGGGCTGTACAAAAAATTTTTTTTGAATATTGCTTTATATCAATTTCATGTTATAAGTGTAATGTTAAATGTAACTATTTTCTTCCAGGTTCTTTATATTCTCTCCGCAAATATGGTTTTGAGAATGTGGTGAATGATCACTTTGCTTTGCCTTTTTCAATTTTAAAATAGAGACTGAGTGATGGAATTAATATAATATAATTATGATTCTTATATAAATCACTTATTAAAAAAACATAATTTGCACATAGTATACTTTTATATAATATTTTTTTTATATTAATTACGCCTTCAAGACGTTAAATAGAAAATCTTAATTTTTCCGAAGGATTTTTTAAGAAATCCTGTCTTAGTGTTTTTTACACTCCCTACTATACCTAAATTAACTTCCTAAGTAGTTTCAGCAATAGTTTCATTTCGTTGTCTGTCGGTCATTCAGATTTGTGTATATAGATTTTAAATGCGACTTGTGTATTTACTATTTATGTAAATTGCATGTATATAAGACTGTGTGTATGTGCTTGACTATTATGTAACAAAAGAGAATTTAGTGACTAGCCAATACGTTTCCACTACATATTTTCCATATACAGACACAATCTAATTAATTTTTATCTAGATCAACGCCTCTCTTCTATACTTCATATTATGTTTTGAATCACTCACTAAGTAAATAACGATGTCAAATGCGTCGTGTCGATACTAGGAAGCCCTAGCAAATGAACTTATAAAATATATGGGACACGCGTCACGTAATCAAATTAAAATTAAAATATTTTAAAAAACATATTTGTGTTAATGTTATAAGCGCGGAATGTTGATTATGGATTGGACTCTTTCTGAGAGATTTACTTTTTATATGCCTCTCTGTATATTTTCATTAATTTATTTTACATTATTTATGTTATTTTATTTATTTGTCAAGTTGTTTTACATGGACATTTAAATAAATCATTGACTTGAGTGGGAATCGAACCTGCAATGATCGCTTTAACAGTCATACGCTGCCCCACTGCGACACAATGAATGAATCTTAGATTTTTTTATTTTAATTTTATTTTTTGTTGCAGTGAATGTGACTGCTAAATCAAAATTCTCGGGTTCGGATCCTATTTAAGATACATTTTGTCATACATTTAAGTAATTAGTACTTAATTAGTACCAACGATTACCAACAGAAATTTAGATGTTTTGTTAGCTTTCGGTACTTTGATTGCTTTTAGTATATGTATTATTTAAATTTTATTGTGGCACATGCGTGTGACAGTCAACGCTCGATTTGTTGTAGTTGTAGGTTCGATTGCCACTCACGGGATTAAATTATTTAAGACAGTAAACCTTACGACCACGCTCCAGAGGGTGCGTTGATTTCCGCCACAGAACCCGCAATACCTCGAGGTTTTTCGAAAAAAGTTGGGAATTCTGTGTCTTAACACTAGGTTACCACTGCCTACACTGCTATATGCGGGATAAAGCGTGAAGCTATATTAATTAAAATTAATAATATTTTAATACATTATGTTTGCACATATAAAAAAAAATGTCACTATCCTACATTCATTTTCTATACATTATGTAAATATATAAAAATTCATTCCATAAATTACACCTACACTGCGCTCTAGACCTGCTTGTATTATATTCTATTTGGGTGGTCTAGTTTAAAACGTGAACAAAAGTTGTCTTTGAGCGACCGACGACCGACGAGCGACTACTGCAGTGTCGGTATTGCGTAGTCACGCTTGACTATGAATGTTGGAAGTAAACAGATAGTACATACATATTCATGTAGATTTTAATATTTTTGTGGTTATTTTTTTAGCTTTACGCTGAATCTCTAGGCAGAGAAAACCTACTGTCAAAAATTAAGTTAAGAAAGACCTTTGGACGGGCTTTTCTAGACCTTACCGTAACATCTTATTGACATTGATAAGGTACGATATTGATAAGCCATTAACTCTTAAATTCATTCAATCCTATTTAGTCAACTATACTAGTGGATCAATTGATGGTCACATCACAAAAACCAAAAATAATTAAGAAAAACAAAAGAAAAAACACTCCGTTCCTAATTAGACGGAGAGTTTTATCCAATATATTCTCTACCTTACCTGTTATATGCTAGATACAGGGAACTAAATAGACAATTAATTTGGTGGAATTCGCTAATCTGTTTAGATACGGGTTCGATGTTTTTATGTTTTATAGTCTCTATAAAATGAGAAGGCTATAGACTATATTATAAATATGAAGTTATTAGTTTTCCACGTCATGTCACATCTACGTTCTGAATTATCTCGGGCATTTACAATACGTCAATGATGACCACTTTTCTTTTTTTTTAGGTCTATAGTAGGCTAGGCAATAGGAACCTGGGAACCTAGTGTTAAGGCACTCCGTCCCCAATAAAAAATAATTATAACTTATATAACATTTTAACTTAAATAAAGCTATATTCATACTATCTCTCGTTACACCGTATCTCAGTAACACATGTAAACGAAATAAATTTGAAGATAAGCTGAAGTGCCTTACTTTAATGGATTGTAAAAGGTTCATTTAGATAAATACTACGGTTATGGTGTTTTGTATATCATACTTTGTTAGAACTTAGACTATATTAAAATTTTATATAATTAGTTGAGACTGCTTCACGCTGTATCCCGCACACAGCAGGGTAGGCAGAGGGAACCTAGTG
>DWAN01003099.1:0-13950 GCA_018230445.1 Heliconius hewitsoni | reverse complement strand
CCAAATAGTTTAAAAACATATAGACGATGTGTATATTTATCGTGTATTTTAAAAATTATAACTGCTTCCCATTTCTAACAATATAATAATTATCCATTGCAATGTAGTAAGTACATCAAGAAAAATCAAAAAAATCATATAAGAAATTAACTTCAAGGAAAGGAAAGGATAGGTAAATGAATAAATTAATGAACTCTTTTTATTTTATAACTATAGTCTAAAGCCATACTAAAAAAATATTTCGAAATCACACATTTTACTTACCATTATTGATAATTAAATATGCAAAATAGCTGACTCCATGGTTTCGTATACAATTTTGAACATGCGAGTTTAATAAAAGGGCGGGCGCCCGCATCCCGAAAGACAGGCCACAGATAAGATCATACACATAAACACGAATAAAACCCAACCAATTGGTACCCTTTCGGACAATCCCTTTATTGAACGCACCCGAATAGCAGCCTAGATATGAACATTGAACAAGTTTAATTGAATCGAACGGTAGGGCTCGGAGTTTTAAATGAAAATGTAATTGCATGAGTTGCTCCAATGTAATTTTGTTCCGTAATCGCTTCAGCCTTAATAAGTTAATCGATTATATGACTCTTTAAATATTACTCTAGGCAATTTTTTTTTATTGATACTATTAAATATTTTTTTCTTCGTTTTTTTTTATTCCCACAAGATCTCATACATAGCAGTATATGCAGAGGGATCCTGGGAATCCAGTGTTAGGACGCTACGTTCTCATGTATATATAAGCTGCCGTAATAATTAAGACACTTCTAAATTATGGAGGTATCGCATGTTGCGTGGCGGAACTCAACGCAGCGTCTTTGCCCTCGTACTAGAGCGAGGGTATGAAAATATCAAATATCTTATTGTGAGTGGCAATGAGACCCCACAACCTGTCGAATTTACAATCGCATTCTTGTGCTCCTGTGCCACAACTGGTCTCTGGTTCTAAATAATAAATAAGTATAATATACAAAACGTCTAAGTAAGCTATTAAAAGAACTACAGATGTTTTATCTTTTATTTCGCACTGTCTTCCGTATAAAAGAGTAATAAGTGAATTTATTATATTATCTATATATAAATCAAATAATAATACCTCATAATATACCCCCAAACGGGACTTTTCGGAAGTGATAATAAACGTATGTGTATAATAGGACCATAATGTCTTGTAGTGTGACCACACATTAATATGAAGGCAGTTAGAAGACGTCCTGCTGCGATGCAATCAATTTATAGCGCTCGGAGAGACAAATTGCGAGCCTCAGCCAGTTTGTCACTTGCTCTATAGATATCTACCTCCATTCTATCTCAGTATTGAAGTCTACCGAATGGGAGTTAGCTATGTACACATACATTCGTTAAATCTCTTTTAATTGCGGTTTCAGTAAGAATTTTGATATTTTTATCTCACTTGCAAAGAATAAATTATTATTGTAAAAAATCTATCATTCACGTCAGTAAATGTAGAGTGAAATTATATGTATGAAGTAGTAGTAGTAGTATATTTTATATTATTGTGCTAGGTTAAGGAATAAAATCTCGCATAAGTTTTAAATATAAAGTTCTATCTTCTGTCATTAAGTAAGCTCTAATTAAAAGAAAAAAATATAACATGAAAAATAAAAAAATATATAATATATTAAAAATTAAGTTGCTACTTTTTATGCACTGTGTTGTATTAAAAAAAAATAGCAACAAAAATCAAGCAAATACGTACGTACTCCTCGATAAATATACATCAGGCTCATATAAAAACTACCATTTATAAAATTCCATACACCATTATTAATTTTATTAAAGTTAATGGGCCTAATAAACAAAAACATCACCATGTCAGGTTTATCGGAGAAAACAATTTAATGAAGCCATCAACTTGAAACTTGTTAACTTATAAAGGACTTACAAATGCATTTTGCGAGCGAACGCCACGTCAATCCCGATTCCTGAGTAAATAAAGTAAGCGTTCCAACAGCTGCAGAATGCGGGCAATCTTTTGATCAATCACATCGTGTACACGGTTTAAACAACATTATACCTTTAGTTTTGTTTTAAATTATACTTGATTTCAAATTACCTATGCTGTTTATATTCTAACATTTTTACCATTACGTATATTTAACTTCTATAACAGAAAACATATTAATAATAATATGAAATATAATAATAAAAATTTTGAATGATTAGTCTATGTTGTTCATAAATTTCATTTTAAAATTGACATGTAATAAAACTACCGGCCTTACAAACATGGTGTTAAACAATACAAGTTAATTAATTATATTATAATTTCATAAATTTACATATAAATATATCAAGACAAAATGGCTTAACCTGAAAATTAAATTAACAATTATGTATAAGACAAACATTTCTTGTATAAAAAATATTTTTTTTTAATATTTATTCTTCGATAATTCTTCACCCATTACTGAATATAAATCTTGCAATCAAAGCGGCTACTCTTCCTATACATTTTTCGGACAAGATCATCCGAACATCATCTAATTTCATAAATTAATCACTTCTTAATGAATTGTCACTTGTCTTACGATTAATAAAATAAAATCAACAAACAAAATTATAAAAATATATAAGTATAAAACAAACAGCTTTACGGGCGATCACTAAATTACTAAGTTGGGCCACTTTCGTTCCGATAGCATCATATCATGTGTTTATTTTGCGAAATGCAATTTTCTGCTGACATCTCATCTGTCAAAAGTGAACCTGGGGTGTTATGGGTGTCTGTGCCAGTCGGCGGTAAGTTATGTGGCCGGATGATTGAGTGTAAGATCCAAAATGACAGCTAAATTTAAAATTTGACAAACCATTGGAAAAAATCGACGTGTTTCAAATGTTGCGTTTTGTGGTTCGTGTTGTTGTTATTGTTGTTTTTTTTTTAATTTTGTTATATTTAAAAAATATATTTATAGAAAATATATTTGTTATGTTAAAATATATTTGTATATCAAACTTACAACTATAATTAACAGTCTTCTACTAATAATTTATTGTTGTTACATTTTGAGAAAACAAGAATGTCAAACCCCTCATGGCAACTATCTAGTATATGTTACACTAAACTATAGCTTTACGTAAGGAAAATCCGAAATACAAATTACGAAATGTCATGTAACTTCAAACTTTCTGATGTAAAGGTTATAACTTACCACACACACTGAACAATGAATCTCCCGCGCCCAGGGGAAATCTTAGATTATTTGAAAACTCACATTGTTGTGCCGAAATATAAGCACAACTCCCCCTTATTATTTTTAAAATTGTTTGCATAAAGAGAATTATTAGAGGTAACTATTTTCTTATTTTATTTAATTCTATTTTACTAGTAAAATGGTTTCCAAATATATTCTTACTCAAAATCACATCTTTTATGGCAAGGTTCTTTTACAACATGATAATAATATGAGACGAGTTGCCGAGTTTTTAATATCGAAAAATAATAATGAACATACAAAATTAAGTTAACTGCACAATAATAATAACATTTCGCGTTACAAAAAAAACTCATAAAATTCAGCTTCTACACAATTAAGTTATTACAGCTTAAAACAACAAAACGACTCTAGTTAAGAGCAAAAACAATATAAATGTAAATGTAAGTAAGCATAATGCTCAAAAGAACGTTGCGCCTTATAAACTCCGGCGGAGGCAAAGATTCGCATGGCGGCCAATCCAAAATATCCACAAACCGCCGAGCAGCGCCGAAATTAAACGAGTAATTACAGTGCTTATCCAATTTGGCGGGGCAGAAGAACGCGACCCCCCGTTGTACAGGAAATATGTTTTAAATTTCGACAACAATGGAAGATTGTAAATCGGATAATTGCGTATGGAAACCTTCCGTGACGCCGCCGTGTATCCCCTGATGAACGGTTAATGATAGGTTTAGCTTGAGCCTTTCAATGTGAACCTATAATATGGCGTACCAGTATTTGAATCAATTGAAAATCGCATGTAAAACGGTTTAGTGCTCCGCTGCATACGCAAATGAAGATATTCAGATGGCGTGAACGAAATGAGCTGATTTGTGCTCTAGATTCAATGTAAGTTTCTCTCTCTTAGTAGTTAACATACATTTTAGATTGATTAAATAGTAATCTGTTAAAATTAGATTAGAGTAAGTGGTGAATGGTAAGTGTATTCGTATATAAGCCAGAACTCTGAATTTGTAAGTAAAATTATTTGGGTGATAGTGTAAACAATAGAAAATATCACCAAAACAGCGTTTTTTTTTTGGAAAATTAAATGAATCTATTCGATAGGAACAACAGCTATTTTTCATAATATCACCGAAATATCGAAAAGATGAGTAAGGTTTTTCAAGGAAAAAAAACTATAGTCTATATTTACGACAGCACAATATTTTCATCATAGCATTTTATTAAAAACGAACTTTCAAACGAATCTATGTTTATTATAGCACTTCAAACATTTTTTCATCTTCACGCTGTATCCCACATATAGCAGGGTAGACAGAGGGAACCTAGTGTTAAGACACTCCGTTCTCCACATTCCGCCGAATTTCTGATTGTAAAAATTTCTTATTAATTAATTTAATCCATTCTACGTAGTGAGCTTTTTTAGATCAATAATCTTTTTTTTGTTTTAAAAGTTATATAGTTCACTTTCTATTTCCATTAAAATAAGATTCAGCAACGTTTATACACCGTTTATACTCACTAATTAAAACTGAAGAAATAAAAATATATATGAATATTGGAAATTGATCTTACATGTAAGTAAGTAGGTAAGTATATAGTCAAAAACTATCCAATTACTAACGACTTTCTCGTTAGTATAAATACTTACATACAATAAGTCACTATAAATTTAAATATTAATCCCATTAAAGTTATCCCAATTATAACCAAGCATTTCAAGCAGGACATCGCCTATCCACATAGCTAAGATCACGAGATAAACTATAAATAATTGAGCTAGTCCTAACTACGAAAATCTTCACACAATATAAATAAATAAAATAAATCAGCTTTACACTGTAACCCGCACACAGTAGGGCAGAGGGAACCTAGTGTAAGACACTCCGTTCTCCACTTTCTGTCGAATTGTGGACGCATTGCGTGGTAAAAGGCAGAACTCAACGCCGCGCTTTGCTTCGACACCAGAGCGAAGACATGGAAATACAAATTTAAGTAAATATTTCATCTGTCCGAGTGGGGATCGAACCCACAACCAGTCGGTTTTACAGTCACACTCTGTGCCGCTGCGCCAAGACTGGCCGCGATTCACACAAAATATTATATTAATTATGTATATTGTATATATAATCTATTATTATAGATCTTGGGAAATAATAATAATACTGCCTACAATAGAATAGGCATGTAAGAACCTGTAATATCAACCTATAATTTAAAACATCCACAGTCATTACCGACAAGTTAGTAGTAGGTGTTGAAATGCGTTAGATACGTTGTTAAGACATTATAGACTTTATTTGCAGAGTGAGAAATTTCAAATATATATAGAAGGTACATAAAAGATCATAGATCAAATTGCTAAATTATTCAAATAGCTTCAAACAAAAACGAAAATACACTAGTGGACATATTTTATATTTATGTTTATGGTGGTTGCTAATATGATTGTCATGATGATTTTTTTTTTAAAAACATAGTAAGCTATTAGTTAACATAAATTTATGAAGCACTAGCTTAAGGTATTAAGTTTGTGAAGTAAATAACGAAATCTGTAAAATTATTCAAATTTACTTTTTAGAAGTGGCAAAAAATGATCGTATAGTAAGTAAAATGATCGAAAAGTAATTATAGAATACAGATTAAACTGTCATTAAAATATCAAAATTATAAGATAATTTCATATCTAAATATAATTATGAGAGAACTCTGTGAAATATCACAAATATCACGTCTGTCGAATTTATATGTCTCAGTTTATGGATAATTTTTCTTGTAACTTTTATAAAAATGTACTTACGAAGATCTAATAAAAATTTTAAGCATGTTGAAAATAAAAAATAAAAACATTCTAAATCCAGCATCCTTGTCTTAATTAAGTTAACAAGAACATTTAGATACTAGCGGTCAGCTCGCGGTTTTGCCCGCTTGAACATAATTATTTATTATTGTCATATTTTTCAACTAATGAAAAAACGAATGTTTCAGCCAATTAAGCAAGGCAAATAATTTGTAACAAATTTCTTGAATTTTATTTTATATGGATATATATATTTTTTATAAACAGATGTAAATAAAACAAATACCAAATGTTAAGATAAGCTTGCCAAAATACTGTATACAATCGCACAGACAAACAGATAATCCAACAAACAGACAAAAAAGCAATGTTTTGTGTTCTATTCTACTAATAGATACCCGTTATAATAAATTTTCTCATATATCACTATGTAGAGACAATGATAAAAAAAATATTATATGTATAGACATCCAGCCAAGCACTGTCGTTACCTTGAAGATAAGAGTTGAAAAGTCTCTTTCCTTTACTTTCATATAAAGTAATTCACGCGACCCGATTACGTGATGCGGATTGTCTGGAGACATGAAAACTGCTAAACTTTGCATCTTAAGCAGTTTCTTCTAAATGGAAATTCTAATTAATGTTTGAACTTTAACCTGTAATAACAAGACACCAATTATTTTCAATCAGCATCCGTTAGTGCATAACGGATTTAATTTCAATGTCAAATTGGACATTTAAATTGTATTTCGTTCAATGATTGCTGAATCACTTTTTTGGCTTAAAATATCTGTGATCTTTTTATTATTAGATTTTATGTATTATTGAGTTCTCTACTATTTGCATATTACAGTTATATAATATATAGGCAGAAATCATCCAATATTATGGACTTAATATAATTTAATATGTATTTTTTTACAATTTGCTTGCCCGCTTGCTTTCGTATACTCCCATTTTCCGCCTAAAAATCGAGACAGTGCACGTTATGTAGCAGAGCTCAACGACGCGCCTTGTCTACTAGAACGAGAAAGTGAAAATAAATATAAAGATTTCCCCGAAGCACAACACAGTGCAGTCAGACGCTGCGCCACGATCTAAAATACTTTTGTATTTTTTTATAGAGATCTATAAAAAAATACAGAAATATTTTACACACTTAACTTATACACATGTTTAAAAAAAAAATGTACATACAATCAAAACATCAGTAAAGAAGTCCCATAATGTGATATCACAAAACCAAGCCTCATATGACACTAATAACCAGTAGTACAATGGGCTTTACAATCACAATCGGTAGGTACTTTAAACCGATTACTAAGATCGCTCGTCAATTTGACACACGCACAATGGATCGTGGCAGATATGAAAATAAGATATCGGCGTTCTGATTTTAATCACTCATTTGGTTAATATCGCATACATTTACAGGTAATTCGGTAAATACACGTATTATTAGCATAATATTATTGTATGTGTCTAACATTTTTAAGGTTAGAATCTTTAATCATCATTATTAGTGCGTATAATTTCAGAATTAAGAATGATAAAAATATTTATTTATAACACATTTTTTTTTAATTTAGTGAGATTTGAACCTGCTCCTCTTGGAAACCGTCCAAGCGTTCTAATCACTAAGCCATACGTTCCCATCGAGCTACGTCGAAGTTCTTATACGCTCTTTACAATTTATTTATCTTCCTACAACACGTAGTTTCTAATCTTCTCTTTGTCTCTTTTTAATAGTTATAATTTTATACTATATGTTCGAAGTATAATATAAAGAATCATATATTATATTATATTAAAGACTAGCAGCCCCCACGCGGCTTCGCCGGCTTGAAATATATAATATTATTTAAATGTGTTTTTGGAAAAATGGATTGATTACTTATGTATGTTGTTAATATGTTATCTATACTGTAATGAACTAAATATATAAAAATAAATAGTTAGATTTTGCTTTTATTGAAAATAAGCATATTTAGCTATTCCATGTCTTTCGATATAAAATAACTAAGTTTTTATTTTTTATTTTCTATCAGGCGGTAGATGTACGCACACGACAAACATAGTATTTTCCATATAAATCCCGGTTTTACGGGTGTTTTGGGATAAAAACAGTTTATATTCTACTCCACATCTCCCTGTATCTTTTAGTGAAAATCCCACAAAAAATCATGAGGGCCGCCCGGATAAACAAAAAGGCAAATCGAAACACAAAAATTTTACATTTAAATGTTTGTCTTAATATCGTGCAAATAACTATATGCATTTGAAAAATATAGTTATTTTAAAATCACAAAAAAATATTTCAATTCTATGTATATATGTATATGTATAGGAAATATAACTTAAAGTTTTGTTATGAATATAGCTCTATAAAATAACTACATTCATATAATAGTACCTATATAAGGTAACAACAGATGATTGCATATAAAAAAAAGGATGAAAATTGTAAATCAAACCAGACGTAATGAATCCATTGATTGAACATAACAAGGCACGATTTCGTAAATTTGCCACGATCCACAGTCATATATTTCCATAATATTCAATAGTGCAACAATATCAAATAGAAGGCGGACTAAATTGCAGTCTTCGGTCAGTTGGCGATCGAACTATAGATAAAACGCAAAGCGACGGGAACAATAACCGATGCACTTCCTTTGACAATACGGGCTAAGCGGGCCCCGTAATTTATACGCCGCGAGATCGCAACGATACGCCTCACTAAATCGATCAATAATCCTAGAAAGTGATAAGAACCGTCGAATTGAAATGTCAGCGGAGAAAAACATATAAACACAACGCAATTCATTAAAGTGACAATCGGTTATGCATCAAACGCTTATTTTTCTTCACACTGTTTCCCGCACACAGGCTATGAGTGGCGAACTCAAAGCCTCCACATCAGAGCGAAGAAATCAAAATATAAATATATAAATAAATATTTTATCTCCTCAAATGGGAATTGAACCCATAACCAGTCGCGTTTACAGTAACACACTTGTGCTGCGCAACCACTGGCCTCCTCAAACTGCTTACTTTTCGTATAATTATAACTTTAGGTACCGGTATTCTTACAGCTCCGATGGTGGTCCACAATTTTCCTTTCTATTTCGTTCACGGGTTCACGTTTTGAATAAGATACGCATCCGGCAGTGTTATTAGTATTTCCACTAAACATGTATTATGGTAATACTTTAAGCAGACGTGAATTTAAAATCTGTATTACAATTGCCTTCATCTACACTATCGTCCAGATATCATTATATAGTCATAGTATAAGACTTTATATTTTATTTAGTTTTAGCACTCAACTCCACTGAGACTAATATTCGACAAATGTACATAGATAATAGAAATTCAGATATTCTTCTTATTTATTTCTTACCAAACTGTGTAACAAAAAAAATAAAGAAAACCTTCTGGTTAATAACGAAACTAAAAAAAGATAGTAAATGTTAAATGGTCAAGTTATTACCTATAGTTATCAGTCCAAAACTTGCTCTCCACATTAATAAATCATAGCAATATACGAATAATTCATATAAAATCTACAAATAATAAATATACATCGACCATTCTAAATATCACTTACAGGTTTCTTTGTATAAAAGCCTTCCAGGCACGTTCCATGAGTTTGATTTCAATATATTTTCTATTTATATAACTGTTGAATTTAATACTTAAAAACTTACTAATATAACACACAAGATTCATTTTCCCATACATAAATAGTTGAAAGTAAATATAAACGTGAGTTTTCACATCAGAAAACTAATCAATGAAGCCATTAATTGTAATGGTTTTCTTTAATTAATTGTAATCAATAAATAATTCCCATAAATCTCTTTATATTTTGTTAATTCAAAATCAATTAACATTAAACGATTAACCTTATTCGAATAAGAAGTAATTGAATGGTAATACAAATGTTTCGTTCATATGAATATATATGTGGAAATAGTGCCTATGTTTCCGGTGCATGAGATATTCAATTATTTTTTATTCCTATTAAACTTTACACACTGTATCTCGCACCCCTGCTAGGTTAGACAGGGAACCTGGGGACCTAATGGTAAAAACTCTATTTCCATTAATATGAATGCCCCTGAATGGGAATAGAATTCACAAACGTCGCGTTTCGTCACTCACTTGTGCCCCTGTGCCACGGCGGCCTCTACTTGTTTATAAAAAGCAAAGCTCACCTGTAAGGGCAAACCTAAAGCAACATCAGAATAGTTCAATCAGATATAATTTCAATCGAGGAAACTCCTCAGCTGTTACTCGCAAGTCATCACTTACTTATACACTGTAAATCCATATTTTCCCTTCCTAACTTTTAAGCAAGGTAATATCACACATGTTAAGACAAATCTCTACATAGGGTTTGTCTTAAGCGCCAAAAGTAAATATTAGGCACGAACAAGCGAAGCATCGGAATAGCAAATTGAGGTATGTTTATATAAGAGGTACTTACTTTGACTCTGGTGTAAACAAAACAGAAATGTTCAATACAGTTAGTTGTCAATGATGGAATGTCTACAAATATTAACTGTTTTCTGTCGAACAACCGTACCTAAAAGTTACAGGGTAAAGATTTACTTAACAATATTTCCAAAGTTACGTTTATGTATATTTTCATTTATAAACTCTATTACAATACTGAAAAACCATTTTGAAATGTATTCTGTTCAATTTTTTGTTTTCTTTATGCTAGAAAAGTGAATTTAAAGATGTAAAATGACTAGTTTTGTTTTCTTTTATTATTTCATGATAAAATTAAAAACCACTCCGTACACAGTTCTTTTGAATTATTTAAGTACAGGGCTATATATGTATATTAGAAGAGATATAAAAAAATGTTCGATCCATGTACATCTGCTGTATGACTTTGGGAAATATAAAAAGCGGTTTCATCATGGAGCCGTCGCTGAGCTGCAGACAACTCGGCAGTCAAATAAAAAATTGTATTATATTCATGATATAAACTTTAACATCGGTTTTATGTTAAATTTCGTAGTGTAATGGAAACAATGCATAATGCATTGAACTGGCTTGACACAATGACATATGGAGTAAGTTGCTTTGACGTTAAGGACAAACAGGAATATCAAAATAACGATACAAGTCCAAGTGCCGATATGTTTTTCACAGTTTTTCTTTCACCATTATTTTTTTTTTGACGCAATGATTTTTGCCTTATGTATCGCCAAAAGTCAAAGTCGATATACAATTTAAAGAAAAAGAAATGTGAAGCTGCGTTTGCGCATAATGGGGAAACTTTTTGCACTCAGATCGAATACAAAGTGACTTCAATATAATTCAGGTTTTTTAATGCGCCGCAAATCTTGGACGTTGTCTTTTAAAAGTTTTGTGGTATGCAGAATACAAAAAGTGATCGCTATTTTTGTCAGACAAATGTCCCAATTATAAAGGGGGAGAGTACGAGAAGTTAAGTTCCTTTGTATAATATATTAGGTTACGATAAGAACAAAACATGCACCATATCCTCGTACGGTAATGGCTAATTACAGGGAAAGTAAAGACTAAATATCAACTGTCAATTTATTGTTACGTATAAGCTTTTTAAGTTTATCATTCCGGTTCCCAAATAATCTTTGATCGATGTTTTTTGATATTAGTGCATAATACTCCAAACGTTTTCGACAACCACGCATACGAATAAAGTGTAAATTTTCCAAATGGAATACCTCCACGACGCTAAATATGTACATTTTACTATAAATTATAGACTTGGTCACATAAAACTTAACCTCGATAGTTTTTACGTCACGATTGGATCTGAGCATTCTTGAAGCCATCGATGGTCGAGATAGCGTACCTACGAACAATGTATGATCGCTGAGGGGCGTGACCTGCGCGTGGGCATGCACGTCGGTGGACATTGTTTAACAGAATAGATAAACCGAACCCAAATATTGAGATCGAGATGCTATCGCCTATTATAATGTTCTTTTATTAATATTTACCCAAGCTGTTTTTACATATACTCATAGTAGGCTATTATTTTATATTTGGCCAACGGTTTTTTCTAACGTGTTTTTGAGCTGGGTGCTTTATTACATAGTAGATCACGAAGTGATTTTATTTTTTAATGAGTTTTTGTCTGGTTTAACTTTGCAGCTGTTTGTTTTTAACTATTTGTTACGTTTAATCTGCAATAAAGAAGATTACAATCAAAGGGAAAAAAAAATAAAGATATAAAATTATTTTAATAATATATAAGAGTATACGTCAAAGTATGTTTCTTTTTTTCATTTAGTTTGAAATAGATAAGTAGAGACTAATACTAGTAAATATTTTATTTTAGAAAAGAAAATAATAATAAAATATATAAGCAATCCATAAAAAATATAATTTACTTTTTGTTTATTGCTGTTTGTGATTCGAACTATAGATTTTTCTTTTAAGCATATAAATTTATAATACCATTATACTATAAGCACCATTTTACTGAACAATCAACATTTAAGTTCAGTGTATTTTCTTATAATTAACTTTCAAAAATGTCAACATTACAAAGAAAAACAAATGCTCACATGCACTAAAATTCGTACGTGAACAAAGAAACGCGACGGCGCGCTCGATGTTAATTAGAAGAATCACGACACAGCGTCACCGTGGCATGACCTCCGTAGATGTCAAAAATGTTTTGTGGATATGACCATTTTTGTTGATTTTTACTTAAATTGCTAAAATTAAACAATAAAACTAAAAAAGTAAACTATGTTATGTTATATTTATATATTTTATTTTTTTATATTATTTTGTTAATTCGATATATCTAGTAATAAATCTTTCGTTTCACTTAATGAGAAACTTATTTTAGTATGTTTCTATAATACATTATAATAAAAAATGGTTCATAAAATGTGGTAAAATTTAATAAAATTATTTTATTGTCTTAAATTCTAACATCTACTAACATTGACAAAACCATAGAGCAAATTGACGTTTCTTGGAAAAAGAACAACGCAAAATTTTAAATCATAGATAAACCTTTTTTTTCTATTACGAAATATCTCAACCTTTGCTAACTAACCTTTTAATTTTTGTATTCCTTATATGTTTTTAAGTGCAATAAAGAATATATACATATCTATATATATAACAGGAACATTTGTAACATTTATTTTATTTTATTTTTTTAACTTTTGTAACATAGTCAATTTTAAAAGTATTATGGTATGAAGAAAACAAAAAAATAATCGCTATTTCTGTAAATTTTTTTTGAAGTATAAGACTAATCTAGCATCCACTTGGCTGGTCCAATAGGTCCAAAGATATTCATGTACAAACAGACAGATATCATTTTCAAAAACAGATGCATACATTAAAATCATTTCTCATCACCGTTATATATTTTTTCATATAAATATTTAAATATAACACACATTTTTCTACACTTTCTATATTCTTGACATATTAAAAATGTAAATTTATTTACACCTATGAGAGTAAAATACTTATCTTAGAAATCATCAAAATTCGGGTTCAATTCCGCTTCATTCATTTTCTAAAAAAGTGTTGTATTATAGTATAACCTTTTTTCATAATAGTCTTTATATAATATCTATTTATTTAATATTTAAAGTCCTCTTTTCGGCCTTCCATGTTGCTTAAAATCGAGCAACAGATCATTGGCCGGTAACAGCAAATGAGATCCTTAGTAGGTAGTATGAACCACGTACGACTACGATTAGGCTCATTAATGTAGAATACACATACGATTTCTCTAGTTTAATTCTAAGTTAACATATTTTTATTTAGTAACTATATTATACTAAGTATATTTTATTA
Organism: Heliconius hewitsoni; assembly: GCA_018230445.1. Lineage (NCBI taxonomy): Eukaryota > Metazoa > Arthropoda > Insecta > Lepidoptera > Nymphalidae > Heliconius > Heliconius hewitsoni. The sequence goes on along the minus strand of DWAN01003099.1, from coordinate 111 downwards.
TTAGCTTTTTCTTAGTTTTACGCTGATTCGTACATATAGCAAGTAGGCAGAGATTGTTTTTTCAAATATATATATATATATATATATATATATATATATATATATATATAT
>DWAN01003098.1:0-13952 GCA_018230445.1 Heliconius hewitsoni | reverse complement strand
ATATATATATATATATATATATATATATATATATATAATAAAGACAGAATCATTTTATCTTATATCTCTCTCTCTCTCTCTCTTCTATCTCATTTTAAATTAAGATATAAAAAATAAAAGAAACAGTTAATATAATAGATAGGCTAAATTTCGAATAGAATAGAATACTTTATAGCACACAAATAAAAAAATATTTAAGATTCGAATAGGTAGGTAATTTACATTGACATGTAAAAAAAAAACATTAAGCAATTTAGAAAATTTAGATTATTAGTTACAAAAATAAACTGTACCTAATAAATGTTAATATTACAAATATAAAATTCCAATTTTTTTAGGTACCTCTACCTCTGATGTTTATAAAATTAGGAAAGTCGTTTATATCAAAAACTAAAAATCTAAAAAACTACTGTGCTGTCGCCTCTAAAATGTCTGATGGAGAAATACACGGTGTGAGCTTGAATAGCGTTTTGTCTAAATTGGAAAATTTCGCACCGAAACGTCTATCTGAAGACTGGGATAACACAGGATTGCTGGTGGAACCATTTACATCAAGGTATTTTTATTATTTTTTAATATTTTAACAGTATGTTGATTTTATAATGGTAACTTGCTCAATTTGTTTCATTGTATAATATTTCAATTCAAGAGAGATGCATAAAACAATATCCTATAGGTAGCTAGGCCTTTAATTGGGTTTTATGAAGTTTTGCACGTTGTTCACTCGAGAAGAGAATAATCGAAAGTAAGAAAAATCCTAACCACTGATCCTGACTGACCTGATACAAAGACTAACATCATAAATAAAAGTATGAAAACTCTTAAATCAAGTTTTTGTAGTGTCCGTGCCATCTACAGTTGATTTCAGGACGGCCACTACTCGTAGAGCCTACGCTACTGTACCTACCTAGTGAGAATATCCTGAATTTTTTAAATAGTATAGCCTTCTTTATATATATTAAAAAAACCTATTTTATATCTTTTTATTAAAGAAAGAGATTAATTTTGATACACCTACAGCTTTTAAAAGTTTTAAAAGCTTTTATTCTTATTAACTTTTACTACTATAAGACGCCACAGTGAAGTTTTGCAAGTGTTTGGCTATGCACACAATGGCTGTAAGTTATGTTCCCGCCCATTTAAGTCTCAATTATTTTTATTTCCAAACTACGTACTTTTAAATGTATTTCTATAAATTATTAGTAATTAATTACTAATAATTTACAGAAATACTAATAGGTATATTCGTAAGTCACGTATAATTATTCTGTTGATTTATCTGCCTTTCATATCATGGTAAACCAAAATAATATCGTTTAACTATAGCGGCGTATTTCAATTTAAAAAACATTTTATATTGATATTTATCACTTTATTTAAAACTCATACTCAATAAATAGATAATTAAGAAATTAAATCCTCATTGTTTATTTTTTTTCGCTTTTCGCCGAGAGACAACCTGGTAACGTTGCTTCGTACAGATATGGCAGTGTAAATGTTGTTTGTTTTTATTTTTCGGAGCAAAGTTTTAGCTAGTAAAATTTCTGGGGTGGACACCAGACTATACTCGTAATACTAGAATGGGCAGGGACCACCCAGCCCCCTTTAATCCTACGCCCATGCGTACATACTACTTTATGCGACAGGTGGGCAAAACTTGTAAAATATTTTTATTATAACTTCCTTTTTTCCAGAAACATAACAAAAATTCTGTTAACTAACGACCTGACTGAAGATGTTGCCCTTGAAGGTGTAATTAATGATTGTGAAATGATTATTTCATATCATCCCCCAATATTTGCGCCTTTAAAAAGCGTTGTTCAAAGGTAAGATATTGCCTATTTTATTATTTTAGTAACGTACGAATAATATTACCCATCCACTAAACTTAACACTGAGTCGTGTCTTAATAGTATGTTGTACACATTTTTTAAAAACTTTTTATTTAAATGCGATTAAGGTTTAAATTCCATTACGAATAAACATAAGTACTTTAACTCAGATAGACAAAACATAAACATATAACATTTTCTTGCAGTTCGTGGAAGGAACGAATCGTAGCACTGCTATTGGAAAAACGTATTTATTTGTATTCGCCTCACACGAGTTGGGATTGTGTTAAGGGCGGTGTGAACGATTGGCTTGCGTCTGCGTTCCCTTTCACTGAATCACTGCCCATAGCGCCATTAGAGGATCCCAACACAGGAGCTGGACGGTAACTGTTTTGTTTTCTAATAGAAACTAATTCTGACTTCAGTAGTAAAATCTTTAAATAAAGACTTTAGGTCTGTTTAAATAAAAATATCTTAAATATTACTCATTATTTAAACGTAACTTGTTGTATTTCAGTGTTTTACGCATCGAATCTAGTTTTACATTAGCTGAAGCAGTAGAAAGTGTGAAAAAGCTTACTGGCTTGTCACACCTTCGACTGGCTTTTGGGAAAGGCAGAACTCTGGATGGTAAAGTGACTATCGTAGCACTATGTGCCGGCTCGGGAGGATCAGTATTGAAAAAAGTTAAAAACGCTGATCTGTTTTTAACAGGTAAATGATTTGATTTCTGTAATGATGGAATGGAATTTCTTACATCCATTTAATCATATTTTATCCAATGCTATTACAATAAGAAAAAGTATCAGTGAAGATTATTTTGGCGTATTTACTTTTATTTTCTTTTAAAATATATTGCATAATTCTGATATTATATTTCAATCATATATTTAAAACATTATTTACATTTAATTGTTTTTTCCTCTTTATAGGCGAAATGCTTCACCATGATGTTCTTGATGCAGCTCAAAGAGGAATATCAGTAATACTTACCAACCATTCCGACTCTGAGCGCGGTTTCCTTCAGGACTTCTCATCTCATCTCCAAAAGCAATTTGATAATAAAGTTCAAGTTTTAGTAAGCAAATGTGATAGAGACCCGTTAACAACAGTATGAAATTGAAATAAAAAACATACATTGTTTTTTGTGTTTTTATTTTAAAAATCACATTACAGCTAGTATTAGGCAGTCATTAAAATATTTTTTTAAATATATAATTGTGAGATCATTATATCTTAACTTATGACACAATTTTTAATAATAGGAATTATATAAAATGTTATAAACAGGAATCGTTTTTACTAGTCACCTTCGTTTAATATTTTGCTGCTTCATAAGAGTTGGCAAGATCTTTGCACATGCACGCTTGGTTTTCTTACTGTCTCCGTATAATATAGGTCTTTACTTCGATATTGTTCCTCGTTGAGTGGTACTGAAATGTTGATGTTCGGGTGTGACTTAACCACTCTTTATTTATTATTTAGCATGCACAACGACTACTTTCTTAAAGCAATTTTGTTTAAACTTTTGTTATTATTATTGTTAGAGTCCTGAGCGTCTTTATCTTTATCGACAGTAATCAATTTTCGTTTATACGTACCAGGCCCCGCTTTTATTTTGCAAATGGATGATACTGTTCCATTTTTATCGTCGTAGTTTATAACGTACTTGCTACGTTGAGACTTATTGTTTGAACCGGTCTGCTTTACCGTTTTGATGTTTGGTACTTTATCTGTGTTATTTCTATTGATTATAATAGAATTTTGTGGGTAAGAAGGCTCCTTAGTTACTTCTGACGAATTGGACTTATCTAAAATATCATCTTTTAACTTGTCATTTTCTTTTGTTATTCTTATTGTGTTTTTAGATGTCTCGTGCATTATTCTTTCTTTTCTTTGCTTAGGAGCTTCGTTAACTATATCTTTCTTTATACGTTCGTTTCTTCTCAGAGAATCTTGTGATTCGCCGAGTGTAATTTTGGACTTAATATAATTCTTATTAGTAGGGCTTTTATTATTCGTAGAGCGACGTTTGGTGGATTCGTGGATGTAATCTGGAGTAGTCAATTTTTCAGTCCTTCTTGGAGCTTCTTTTTTTACATTTATTTCATATTTGGGCCTCGTTTCTTGTTTTTTCTCTGGCAAAGATTTCTCTTTGTCAGAACCAATGTGTTGGTGGTGTTTCTGATTTTTTATGTAATTTTCATTTATATTTTGTTTGTTTTCTTTTAACATTTTTTTTTGTCCTGTATGTTGGTGCCGTGAATTATCAACGATTGATGTACTTTCTTCTACTCTAATATGGTTTATATTGACATATGCAGGTACTTCCGCTTTATTCCTATCCCGTTCTGTAATCTTCGGAACAGTTAATTTGGCTGTTTCGTTTTCTTTATTACTTGTCTTACTCAAAGAAATATTTTTGCTTTTCCTGTAAATATAAGTAAAAATAAATTAAATAATAAATCATTAAAAAGTTACCCGACTTTGTTTCTCTTTTACGTTTATACAGTTATTATCAAATACATACCCTCTCAATATTAAATCACTTGTATAATTGTTTTTAAAGTTTGCTGGAACTGATTTTGACGTTGAACATTTAGATGATTCTACTGTATGTTGATGCTTTTTAGATTCTTCTGTTCTTGTACTGATTTTGCTTCGATTGACATGTGATATTTTTTGAGTATCTTGTTCTATAATAGGTTTTAATTTCCGTGGTTCCCTTACTTTCTCAATATCATCTATATATTTTGATCGTGGCTTCGGAATGGGAACAACTTTTGATTTAGAATTAAACGAAATATTTTGATATTCTGAAGTGTCATCAGATTCGGCTTCGCTATTACACACACTATTGGATATTTGTTGTACCAATTTAACCGACTGGAATATTTCTTCTTCCTGTAAATTGTCTTGACTGTGAATGCTTTTGGATTTTATATTTTCATCGACTCCGAAGTAAGCTAAATCTGACCCACGTAGTTCTCTTATTTTTGATGTACCCGATGATGAAATGTTTAACGGCTTATTTAAATCATTTGAAGGCTTATTAAAAACAGGCTCATTTGTTAAATTTGTATGATTAAAGTCACTTAATAATTGTGGACCTGAAACGAATCAAATTACATAATATAATATAGTACGTTGCAACAGTAAAATAGAAATCTCTTTAATTTATTTTTTAAATAAAGAAAATATAGATGGAATAAAAATAAAGTTATCTACCTTTATTTCCTGTCCTGGCTGGTTTTATTACTTCTAAAGGACTTGATACATAATCATAACTAGATGCACATTTATTTCTAGGCTCTCTTTCAGCTTGTAGCTGCTTATTAATTAAAGAAACGGCGTTAGTCGTAAAAATATCTCGACTACTACTGTTCAGGCTACATTCGTTCAGACTGTCATCGCAACTCCCAAATACCATGTTTTCTCCAAGAAGATATGGCTTGGGTTTCGGAATTTTATTTTTGAGAATACTTTTTGTAGCTGCTATATTCTCATCGGAATCGCGCGAATCACTATTTGTAGCGCAATGTTCTTTATTCTGGAAGTTATCCAGCACATCATTCTTTTCCCCAAAAAGTGTAATTGATCTATCGATTTTATCATTTAGAGGCACAAAAGCGCTTCTTCTTTTTCTAAAGTCATTAGAGGGCGGAGGTTTTTCATCAGTTTCTATAATATTTACAGTTCCAGTATCTACTGCAAAGTGTAGTTCTGTTTTACAAAATTCAACTTTTTTCGTCTTTTTGTCGCTGTCGTCTAAGGTCTTTACATCAGTATATTTATCTTTGTAGACGTCAATTGGTAAAGTAATTGTTACTTTGCCAGATGACTGAAGCGTAATTTTGTCCTCAATGACTTTGGGTTCTGTTAAAGGTATTTCTCTAGTTTTAGATGATGTTGACCTTTTGTAAGAATTTGATCTATTTTTGGAGAGCCAATCTTTAAAATTTTCTTCTTGAATATAATCCATTCTTGCTACGTTAGAACTGTTTCGTGTATTCATTATATTACTCAAGTTGTCATTGACAATTTCAGACGATTTACATATTCCGCTGTCTGTAGATGAATCTTTAGTAAACAAAGTATTGCTAGGGGATATATAGTCTACAGGCGAAGTGTCTTCGAAACTATAACTTTTTCTTCTACTGTTCCAGTCATCACTACCATTTAAGATTGAAGTATATTTTAAAGTGCTTAACGCTACTGGTGCGTCAAGTAACGGAGACACTCTTGTACTGATATGATGAATTCTATGTAAATCTTCTTTTTCATTACTTCTCCTTCGCAACGTACTTCTACTACTTGCTCTCGAATCAAGATCAATTATACTGGCATTATCGGTTGAAGATGATTCCTCGCTAGGCATTCGTATTGAATTTTTTCTTGCAGAACCCCGCCACTTAGATGGTTCAGAAATGTCATAGTCGTCTGGTTCAGTCACTTTATACCCTTCATTTTCCCCAATTTCACTCTCAGGTGATGCTTCTAAAGGTGTGGAGGAAATTTCCAATGGCTGTGCAGGCAATGATGATGGCTCTAGAAAATTGTATCCGGACGAAAGCACCTGTAATAGTGAGAATAACAAAATTTATAACAAAATTGTGAATATTACAAAAGAAGGTATATAGGATTTTTGTTACTGGAAAGTACTTACTTTTCTGGAAGAATGCATTAAATAGGAAGATGCTGGTGCGCCTGGACCAGCAGATGAATGATAAGCTGCTCTCATTACACGAACCCGCGCACCTGGCGCGCTTGCGTGCAATACTTCCATCGCCCGAGCTACCCGTCTCGTTACACCACCCTCTGTAACCTGTAAATAAAATAATTTTAATATAATATTGAAAAATATTAATTTTTATCAGAATTACTGGAGGGATATGCATGAAACTTTTTTCTTTGTACAACTATTAGGGCTGGGCACGGGCACGGTTACACTAGCACACTTGATTGACTAGGACCATAATAGTTCAGCGAAACTGTAAAATAAAATGCAGTTAATGCCTTCATAAAAGTTGTTTAGAGGTATGAATATTTTGCATTGACAAATAAAACAAAGAAAATAGAGTATGTCTGTGTGTATAAATTCAAAGATTGATATTAGATATTTATTATTGTTAAAATTCAAACTATATACTCAGATCTACGGCCCTATTATATTGATTTCCTGATATAAAACATAGTTCTATATTCACCTAGAAAAAAGATATGGTAGTTTATGTCGCAAAAAACGCGTAGGTATTCGATAGTGTATCAAGGGAATCAAAATTAAAAGAGTACTTCCGGTTGATCTAGAATTAAAACATTTGGCAGCTAACATCTACTACTACCTGTAGATATTTAAGCAAATATTTTATTTGTTCAGGAAAAGCTATACATTTGTAATCCTAAAAAATAACAGCCTTAAAAGAAGGCTAAATTTGGTATTAGAGCTGCAACTTCAAGTGAGGTATCAGATGAAAGTGTGCATATTCCAATACATATTTTATTATTTTTTATGACCCACTAATTGTACGGAACACTCGGTGGGCAGTCCCGACTCGCGGTTGTCCGATTTTTATATTAACTATGTATTTAACTCATATTTGTGGATATAAAATGATTTTGTATAACGATATACATACGAGTTTATACAACGGCGTATCTAGAGTTATTTTCCAGAGCCTGGACTTTAGCTTTGAATAGATATGTTTTATTCTTCTCCTATGAACATATAAGTACTTGTGAAATAAAATGTAAACCTTTCATGTCAACTGTCTGTAAACTTTCATTTCATGTTATACATTCGTATAATTTCTGAAAAGCACCTCTATGTAGAATTATAATGAATCGTATTGTATAATTTACGTAACAAACCATATAAATGTATACCTAAGTACGAGTATATCAAACCCACACGTGAACACTTCACGCACATTGCAATAAAATTACCAAATGGGTATTAAATAACTGTTGTAATTTAAACTGTAATCGTATAAGATAAATCGAGATTGCAAAAGTTCTATCATTCTATCTACGATTTTAATTTATAATTTAAATGGATTACTTTCAGAATCTATAAGGTAAAAATATAGATATAACGTGGAGCAGTGGCACAGAGTGTGACTGTAAAATCGACTGGTTATGGGTACGATCCCCATTCGAAAAAAAAAATTACTTACAAAGGAAATTGCAATTTGTTTTTAATAATTTTTAATGTAGGTGTACCTTGTAGTAACCTACCTACCTGCTCTTTTACCTGGGTACTCTACGTGAGCGAGCCATATTGATTAGAACTCAATATTATTTATCGTATTGTACATATATTGTCTGCGTTACGTCTACTTCAGAATATTGCAACGAGTTAAATAACTTGCACATTCTCGTGGTGACCTTCATTCACAACAGGTACGTATAAAGTTATTGTTGTGAATGACCTGTACGCGGGGGCGAAATGAAATGGTAACTGTGATTGCCATTCTACAAGGATAAAATCCTGCAGACATATTTTTGTTCTTTGTTTAAATAAACATAATATTAATTGTAACAGAAAAATTTTTTCAGCTTTACGCTGTATTCTGAAGCAGGGTAGGCAGAGGACATAGCGTTAAGACACTCCGCTCCTCACTCTCCACCGAATTCTGGAGGCATTGCATGTTGAGTACCGGGAATTACTATAATGCCACCAGAGAGAAGAAATAAAACTATTAAATATTTAATTTCCTTGAGTGGAAATCCAATCCACAAACTATCGCTGACGTCACACTTGTGCCACTGCGCCACGACTGACCTCTTATAATATTTTTTATTAATATGTAGCGATAGATAATTGACTCTTAATACAATTGTACTTATAGCTATTAGAGCTTCCAGAGACTAAAGCAGCTGTAATTAGTTTATTTAGAAGAATAAATATAAATTCAAAATATAATGATAACATTCGATTAAAAAATATAACGCTAAAATTGTTTAAACATTCATAAATATGTATTGTATATTATATACATATTTAAAAATAACAACGGCCAATTTATTACTGGTTTAACTAATGGATCAAGGTGATGTGAGATCGAAGAAATAAGTGACGTCATGTGTTGACTGAAACAAAATCTAAGGTCGATCACTACGCAACCCACAAGTTGCGAACAAATAATGTATATATGTGCATATATATTTAAAGTATACATTTTTAAAGTGTTATTCCACACTTAGGATACAGGATACTTAGAAAACGTATAAAAATTTGAACATAACAGGACTCGAACGCGTGTCTCCTGGAAACCAACCAGGCGCTCTGACCACTAAGCCATACGTTCTCATCAAGCTACGTCGATTTTTTTATACGTCTAATCAAAATTATTTATGTTGTTGTACATATGCAATGTTATAATACATAACGGTTATCTTTACGTACATACGAGTACTTACTAAGAGTTCATTAGAAATGTGTGAATTTTAAATAAATGACCAGTTAGCGATGGACGGATGGACGGATGTAAGACGCGGGGGCCGACGTATAGCGCGATGCATGGTCGTTGACATTTGCAAACGCTGGGAGTAACGCTTTACATTCATAATTAGATGACGTTGAAAGTAGAAACCACCGCGGAAAACACCGATTTTACGCTAAAAATACTGAGTCACGGTGTCGGATAAACAAATCTATATATTTTTTTATTATTTTATATATATACGAATATATGACGCGCGAAAAGTTTAGTGATAAATGATGAAATTTCAACGTAACGCTAGGGGGATATCCAATTAGAATTTCTTACTTATAAGTATTAGATCATGTTCTAAGACAAGCCACCCACACTGAGTTGAAGATTTTTATAATTCTGAGAATAAATATTTCATGTTATTAAGTATTATACCTCTACCGATAATACATTTTTTCACAATTTTGAAACTATATCGGTACTTAAAAAGGAATTCTAAAGTAACATTAACTTTTTATTGAACTTACAAAAACGTATACACCATTAAGTTGCTAAACAGATTAGCGCTGACATTTAATCACAAAATTAATAATACATAATACGTTTGATATTCGGTAAACAAAGCCTCCGAACGACCTTTGTGCAGGATTTCCGGGATATTGCACATCATTTCGTCATGAGATGTACCAAATATATTTGTTTTGTTCTGTTTTACTTCCTATAATCTTAAATACTAAGATTATAAAACTCAGCTTCACGCTGTATCCCGCACACAGCAGGGTAGGCAGAGGGAACCTAGTGTTAAGACACGCCGTTCCCCACTTTCCGCCGAATTTTGGAGGCATTGCGTATTGAGTGGCGGAACTTAACGCGGCGCTTTGCCTAAATACCAGAGCGAAGAAATGGAAATATAAATTTTACGTAAATATTTCATTATCTCTAGTGAGGATCGAACCCACAATCAGTCGCGTTTAAAGTCACACTTTATGCCTTTGCGCCACGACTAGCCTCTTATATATTATTATTATTATTTCATTCAATATAAATATTAATAACCAAGAATATATAGTCATAAATATTAGTAGTCAATATAGACACGATATGCGTTTTATATAGAGAAAAGAAAAAGACTTCAACGCGTTAGCGCTCTCGCACATAATAGTAATCTTACGAGCTTCCGATAGAATAAAGGAAATAGATAGACAACAATGCGTATGTGTATAATGTATAATAGGAAGTGAAATTTTGCTTGAAAAATTTTGTAACCACTCAGTAAATACTACTTAATAACTAAATTTTCTTAGACACTTTCTCTATCTTACAATTTATTTGAAATTTAATTTTATATCTACTTTATATGTTAATAGGTATTCAGTATACAGTTTACTATAACATTTTAATAAAGATTAGTAAAAATATTGTTCATGATGAATGGCTATCAATTGGATTAGTCGTTATAACCACAAGAGACGTAAAATAAGTATATAGACTAGGTACCTAGTTATGTGCCCCTTAGGAATCTTTAGAATACGTAATAAGCAATTGTATATTCAATGACAAGATACTAGCACTTAATATGACTAATTTTATCTTGTTTATGATAATTACGTTAATTTTTTATGCACGTATTTTATTTGTAAGTAGTTTACAGTTAAGTTTTTTAGATTTGTATGCCTACACATACATACATACATAGATACATAAACCTTTTAAGATAGTTAATCGTATTTCTTGTTTTGGTTTATCCAAAAAAAAAAACAACTGGTCCAGTCGCACTAAAGAAAACGAGTACACAGATGTTGACCTTAAGAGCACCAGTCTAGATGAGTCATTTTCGCCTATCAGAACGGTCTTCGGTACTTGCTCGGACGATCGAACCGCGTTAAGTTTTTAAGCCATATAAGGAAATGACAAGTTTATACTTTTGGCAATGACCGCCTGTAAACTTAAATGCCATAATCCTTTTCTTGTGACGATGTTAATGGATTTTGAAAACATGCAATATATTTTCAATTTGTTACTATGTAATTTTCAGCTTCTAAAAGCAAAATTTTGCAACAATAGCAGTCACTAGCCAGAAATGAAGCCGAATGTTGCTTTGTTAGTTAAATTAATGAATTGATTTAAAATCCAGGGTGCCCACGCAGGACTCACCTTTCCGTATTCAGCTGTCCCGGCCCACTCCCGACGCCATTGACCCGCCACTTCCATCTCAGTGAGTGAATGTTTTCGTTTTTCGTTCGCTGCAGCTACACACGCAGATGATGTGCACTTAAAATCTAACTTAACTTTTAATACGCGTTCGCGTTCGCTCGTTGTCGCGGCGCGAAGCCTACTGCCGGTTCTATAGAGTCTATATACCTCGCATATACGTGAAACGTTACCTTACACTTTAATATCTTTATTTCTTCTTAGCAAAAACATTGTAGGCACCAGTTCGATGTCAACGCCCACTACAAATTTTAGCTACTACCCAGTACCCAGACCGAGTTGCTTCCTACGCACTTCGCGTTGTTGCAACATGCCAAATGGTATGTTTTATGAAGTTTCTATTTAATTTATCGCTCATCAGCTTAAATAAATGTATAATAATATTTAACCTTTTTTATATTTAGTGCGGCAGTGTTTCCATGTCGATACGAACTGGGTACCTTAAAAAAGCGCGTCTAAGTCCCCTTAAAAGCCGGCAACGCACCTGTAGCTCCTCTGGTGATGGACAGGGTCGTGGGCGGCGGTGATCACTTACCACCCCGACACGTTGACCCGTTCGCCCGTTTGCTTTTCCTTTTTCCATAAAAAAAATAACTGTATATTCAGGTAATATGGCACACCATAAGCCTTTTTGCAAATAAATTGTTTCTTTTTTTGAGATCAAACAGTCTTTATTGGTTAAATCAGTCCTTTGTACATTAATCAACGATTATAAATTTATTTATTGTGGCAATATTAGCCGAGTAGGATATAATACCCGAAACTACTATATATTGGTGATTGTTTCTTTATTGTACTTCTATATAAATAATCTCCCGAGAGCTAGTTAAAACAATAGACACCTGCTATAAATAACGTGTATTATAACATTAACAAATCAGAAATTACTGTTATACAAAGCACATACTGTATTGTACATACATTAGAGTATAGGCGGCTGCAGATCATCAAAATTATATAAATACTAGCGGCCCGCCCGCGGCTTCGTATAAGATTTTGGCTTAACCAATTTTTTTTCTCAAAAGTCGACTATTGCACTATCTGTTTAATTTAGATGCTGTCATGGCGCAGGGGCACAAGGGTGTGACAGTAACGCAAGGGTTGTAGGTTCGATCCCCATTGATAGGTTTTAAATACAAAATAATTATAATTTAATGATAATAATTCAATTCAATTCATAAAAGTATGCGATTTTTATCAATGTTTTTTTATGACGTTGTTACGTAAAATTAACGTCTGTAAACCAACTTTACAGACCACCTGTTTCTTATTTATCTCTGTAGTGTGATTCGATCCCCTTACCGCGTCTATTTTGAATTGCACTTAAGTGTGTCACGATGAGGTCATGATACCAAGCTGCCCGCATTTTGACTATAAAGTATATATTATATATAAAGCAAATATTCACCAATACTCACACACATAACTTTACAAATTATATAAATAAATACTTATATGGTACATTTTATAAACACAATGTACGTTTTTCGTCTGTTTTTAGAAATTTCCGGTAAAAACGGAACCCTTATGGAATCATTATGTCGTTGTTCGTCTGTCAAAATCATTTATCTCAAGATCGCGTGGAGTTATCGATCTGAATTTAATATTAAGCATTTAGGTCTATAGTTCCTTGAAACGCAGAAAAATCAAGCTCATAAGTCATCGCAATCAAAAAGATACGAGCATTATTTGTGTATCGTTTTTGCTGTAGGTACCTATTTAAAAGTGAAAATTTATACGCATTTCATAGAATCATTACAAAATTATATTTCTATTTACTTTTGTAAAACATATATATTTTTTTTTATGGAAAAGGACAAGGGTTCGTTCGGGTCACCTGATGGTAAGTGATTACCGCCGCCCACCTACACATGTGTATATGCCCCGCAAACTTAAGTTTGACACTTTTATCTGAACTAAAACAATAAAGCGGAAGAGTTTGTTTGTTAAACAAACGCTTGTTAAGCTAACGCTAAGATCTCTGGATCTACTGGTCTGATTTTCTTATTTTTGTTTAATATGAAAACTACATTCCTCAGAAGGCTAGTTAACATTAAGGCGTAAGTGACGAAGATACATATTAATACGCCTTAAATAAAAAAATAACAATAATAATTAACACCATCGGATTACTTTAAAAAATTGCTAAATACTTATATGTATATGTACATATAAGTAGATACATTGTATGACAAAAATATTATATTTCATTAGTTCTATAAAAAAGTCCGCGACATCCTATATGTATCTCTTATAAATAAGTCACAATAAGACATTTTTTGACAAAAAATGATTGAAAATTGCAAGGTGATATTTCATTGTTTGATATTTGACTTTGATTTTGAATATCCATTTAAACTTACGATCAAAAGTTACTCACTGTGTAACATTATCTCTTTTTCCCCACTGCTAGTTATGTTTTTCGCGCGTATCTTGTATGTATGTAATATTCTTTATTACTTCATATCTCCAGAAC
>DWAN01003097.1:0-13955 GCA_018230445.1 Heliconius hewitsoni | reverse complement strand
CGCCTTTTGTACATTTTTTTTTAAAATTATATTTCATGTATGTATCTATTGTGGTGTACAAGTAAAGAAATAAATAAAAAAATAAAATACATACTAAATATACTTTTCGAAGCATAAACGATATCTCTGTAAAATACGGTAAGCTACTTAGTAGCTATCATGGCTCGTACCATATAATTTAAATAATTAATACAATAAAATGTTAAAGTGGCTTCATTTTCTAAAGTGATACAACATTCTTTCAATCCACTTTCGTCTCGAGAGGACATCCACCGGTCTTTATACCCTCGCATTTTTGCTCATTCGTCACGCGTTACGTCTCAATAGCGCTCTCACGTACGCCGCCTTAGAAACTTTTATTACTTTACGTTCAGTAATTGTGCTTTCCAATATAAACTATCCCGATGGAAAACATCGTAATAAAACATTTTCAAAGCAATCTAAAAATTCTTACAACTTTTTTTTCAGTAGAAAAAACCTGGGAACCTAACCAAGAAAAAAAACATGTGAACTCCTGTTAAAACATTCTGTTCCCATTAGGACACCTCCGTTCAACATTTTCCAGAGAATTCTGAAGTTATTACGTGTTGAGTGACGGAACTCAACGCCGCGCTTTGCCTCGTTATCCAAGCAAGGAAATTAAGAAATAAAATAGGCTAGGCTCCCATGTTCCCTGTTCCTACCGTTATGTTCGAGATACAGCGTGAATCATAAAAATAATATCAGTCATATTTTATTAAATATATATATTTGTATACTTTTATGTAAAAAATTGACAGAGCGAAATGAAGAAAAATCAGTTACGCAAATGACACCTCACAGTGTTGACTTTATTGAAAGAAACCTAAATTACATTCTCATAATAATGACGAATGTCAGTCGTCAATCAAATAAATGAAATGCCTGAATAGGCAACAGCCTAAGAAATTTCGTCAGAAGTGATAAATAAGTTTGAATTATCTATAATATTTTCCACTTTTTCTTATCATGCTATTAAACAGCATAGAAGGACATATGGGGTAGACAAAAAATATCTGAGATATTTTCAAATATTGTAATTCCTTACTTTTTAGTAGCTTATTGCCCAATACATGAAAAAACTGAAATACTAAAAAAAATAGAAGAAGATTCCCCAGCAAATGCTCAAAGTCACCAACGGCTTACAACGGCGTAAAATACATTCATTGTTACAAATACAATAGCATTCCAAACTATATTTAAATTATTTATAGGAAACTAGAGGTAACTTGTTTAAGATAATATTTTCAAAGTAAAACTTAAAGCAATATTCAATCTCTGGTGGAGTAAAACGTAAGGACGTTCATTTTAGAAACAATAACATACCTAACCAAAATTTGAAATAATACTGTAGAACTACCGAGGCCAGGCTAGGAGGAGGAGCATAAAGTGCGACTGTAAAATCGACGGGTTGTGGGTTCAATCCCCACTTGAGGAAATGAAATATTTGTTTCAATTTATATATATAAATATTTTTCATTTCTTCGCTCTGATGTCGAGGCACTCAACATTGCCTCCAGAATTCGGCGGAAAGTAAGGAAAGGAGTGTCTTAACACTAGCTTCTCTCTGCCTACCCTGCTCTGTGCAGGATATATCCTAAACCTGATTAAATTTTTTGATTTATTTTTTACTATAGAATTTTGTACTATATCTAATAACATACAGTCACCACTCCGAAGCTACGTCCTACTCTTTCGAATAAGATGGCAAGTAATTTTGTGAAAACGCGGTTCTAAAATAAATTATTCATTGACGACGAAACGCTCGAGGCCGTATTCATTTCATTTCTCAATCTGAATTCTACTTTTCTCCAGCGCCTTTTTCTTTATTGGGCCTTCTCGATAAATTTTTGATAAGTGCACGAATTAAACTTTGTTTTAAGTGGGTTTCGTTTGCAGATTTTTATTGTTCGCTTACCATAAATTTAATATGCGAAAGCGTGATTTGGGATTTTCGCTTTTCTACGTAAATTATAAGGGCTATAATGGCGACGTTCTAAACATTTTGTAGCTCAAGAGTTGACGAACGATATAAAGTTAAGTACCGCGAAGATTTATGACGTGAATTAGCTCAGAACCATTAAAAGCGACCTGAATTAGTCACCTAAAATACAAATACATATTTATAGAAGATATTTGATAGAAGTTACACATTCGAACCGTCTAAACTTTAGTCGTAAGTGTTATCAGCGGTCTCCTAATAGCTAGCGATTGGTTCTCGAACTGAAGTTGCTCAGAGCGTCACGAAATACGAAGGCCTGAACGTCGGATAAGATAACAGTATGAGAAATGTTAATCGCTGTTTTGAATTGCTTTTATGTACCGACGGCTATCATATTGGGCTGGTCGTAAAGTTGAATTATATAATATTATTTTACAGTCTATCTTTCTATTTATTTAGTTTTTCCTATGATAATATATTATAATCAAAAACTTTGTACTTTAAATCATAAAATTCAATTACAAACATCGAAGAATGAATTCAGTAGTCAAATTTCACAGATGCGGCATGCAAAAGGCATTCTTAGTAAAACGTGGGTAGTTTTAGAAAACTCTGGAAAGATTTTACGGCTCTGTAGCTGGCTTGGGTGCAAATTAGGTTGTTTTAAATCTTGTTTGCGCCTACACTCTATTGCTTCGGATTACGACTTAGTATGTGATACAATTTAAATACACATAAATATAATATACTTTGAGCCTGTCTTGATGCAGCGGCGGAAAGTTTCATTTAATCAGCGATAGTTCTGATTGCCTTGGAAAGGAAGTTTCATTTCATTTAATCGTTCCAGTAATAAAATAATATACGGCGTTGAGTTTCGCTACTCAAGATTCTCTCGATTGAGAGGGTCGAGAACGAAAACTCTAGCTAGTCTAGACTAGCACTATGTTGTCTTAGCTTACCTAGCTACGCGGGAACAAGCGTGAAGCGTTTCTTTATTTTATAGGTTATAATCGATAAGTAACATTTTATATTCTCCAAAAAATAAAATAACCCTTACATTTTTCAACAACACCTTCTTAGACAGTTGTATTTTTATTGCAACACAAAAAAAATCCACAGAAAAGTTGTTTCATAACGTCATTTACTCAATAAATAAACATACTGTTTAATATTTATAAATTCAAAATAATTTTTGATTTATTAAAATTTTATAATCAAAGTGTAAATCAAAAGATTAATATTCATACATTCACAAATCAAGAGTTATTACCGCCATACCACCAAGTCTATCTTTAAAACATCAAACATGACGACGTCACTTGAAGAACGTGTCTCTCGCAACAACTTCGTTAACTCACGACGAGCCTTCAATAGCTAAAGTTTAATTAGGGTGAAACAAAATAGTACTTTGAATTACAGCCCATAGTGCTTACACTCTCCGCTCTTTTACAACATTGTTTTAAATAATGGTTCTGAGTAAGTTCTGTGGATATAATTTGATTGTTTTGTTTACCTCACAAAGTAAAAATTGCCTTTATATGTAAATTGCGTACTTTATTTATATTGCTATTGTTTGAAAATGCTTTGTATGTTAAATTGTTTCGATATAATTGAATACATTATTAATATTGTCTTATGACGACATATTATGCACTTCTTTCTGTCAGTATAGCTACATAAATGTTTCTACTAGAAGTTATTTTTTAATAAGATTTCCTATGAATAATTGATTCGCGGACTCGTTGGCTGACCGTTTGGATACCTGGTTTATTGACTGATAACAGCACGACTTGATATCTGAATCTGGATAAATATTTATTAATACAATATATTAATTAATTCTTATTACGGGTACTATCATAATAAAAAATTAAAGCATAACTTGATAAAAAATTGTTTTTAAATATATATATTTTTTAAATTAACAAAAAAATTTATATACTATATATATTTAAGTCTGCAAACAAATTATGTTATCAAGTCCACATTTTGTGCACCGTTTTCATAATATGTAATGAAGTAAGTGCTAACAACGATCAATCATAGTATCATTATTTCAGATCAACTTTGTCGCGTGACTTGCGTGCTGCCCTCACCGTCGCTATCGAACAAACCACCAATCGTTAATATGAAAAGCTTCCAGCTCACGAAAATGTACGAATACGTAAATACCATTGATTATGCAAGTGTATGAATGGCAATATAAAAACACATGAGTGGCATTCACGCAATAGACGGTGTTAGATTTAGAAAAACCACTAATTAGCTCGCTGTACAAAAAGAAATATCGTCTTCGCTTATAATGTAAGCTTGCTAACAGCCTATTAAAAGAGTTTTCTAGAGAGACGAAAAATGTTTTTTGAAAAATTGCAGAAAGGTAGAAGAAATGAAAATATCCTCGATGTATCTCGCACCCAGCAGGGTAGCTGGAAGGAATTTATTGTTAAGACACTCCGACTCCTATTTTCCTCCGAATTCTGGAGGATGCATTTTATTATAAAAATATATCTCAAAAAGCTACCCTACCCTATTAATTTTGGCATGAGACAAAATGTAAACAAAGAAATACTGTTTCTTAAATAAAACATTTATGTAACTAATTAATAAATAAAATTTCTATTTCTATTTAAAAATTCTATATAACAAAAACAAAATAATCAGAAAATAATTTAACATTTAACTTAATAAAAACAACACAAGTAACAAAAGATCCTAACAGTACTGTCTTATGAACAGGTTGACCGATAGTAAAAATGGCGGATATAATCTGATCGATGACAAAACATCACATTTTAATGTAAAATGTCCCGAGTACCTGTGCTCTATAATTTATTATAGTAGTTTATTTTTATAGTATTAACCCGCCATTGGTGATGTGTATGTCTGTGAGACCGATTGGATCTAAAAGGTTGTATAACTTTATAACCCGCCATCGATGCGTGTTGGGATTTCAAGTAGCTGCCTCATTTTACGCCCCCCGCAGATACTTGTCTCCATAACAGCACCACGAACGCAAGTTCTAGAGTTTGACACCAACCCGGTCCGTGAGACTGGCGTTAAAAATTACGTAATTAAATTATTCAAAGTTAAATTCGTATTCTCTTTTATAAGTTTGTGAAATTAACAAAAGTCCGTGCTCCTTTTATTGTCATTTTACTATAGTATTATAGAGTCAATTAATAAATCAGTTTTTTGTATATGTTTATTGATATTTTATAAAATATGTAATTAATTGTTATATTTTGATTCAGAATGTCTTACAAAAACGCATAGTGTCGGCTCAAAGAGCCCATACTATTTGATAAAGATTTGTCACAAACATCATCGAATAGCGAAGGCGAAAGCGAAGTAGAACCGGATATCTCATACTCAGATAAAAAATCACACAGTGACATGGCGCTGAGTGATCGAAAATGTACAAGTGAGAAGAAGTTTTCTTTTTATTCAGAAAAGGACAATTATGCCAAATGTAGCAAAGAGCCCCATCACTTGTCCTGTCAGATTCGACGCCACAATGTTAAAAAAACAGTTATCGTTAGTGAAACTAATTAAGTCTAATAAAAATGAACGACAGACACAGTTGAAGTTGCCAAGAGTGTTGAGACTGAGATTTTCGGAAATTTTGAAGATCGATGGTAAAAGTGGGACTGTTGGTGCTTTAAGAAAAGATAGGTGCCGAGCATGTGAGTGGTATAAAACTAGAAGAACCAAATATTCTTCACGCACAACGCGACGCAAGCACGTCGCCTTTTTGATGTACTTGTTTGACGGTCCAAGATGAGAAATTTTTAAGAGGTTGTGTACTTCTTTTGCGTTATAAGTATATATATTTATTTTATTTTCAAGAGTTCCTATTTTCATAAGAATAATAAACGCCGATTTAGGATATAATTTTTTCAGATTGTTATTAGTTCTTTAGAACTATAATTAACAGGTTTTTTCATGTTTTATATTTTTTTTACAAAAATATAAGACATTTCCTTCCTTCCTGTAAAAGGAGCGCTGACATTTTAACCCTTTACATATATAACATTAAAACGAAATTATATATACATTACTTAACTAATTAGTTATTAGCAGATTCTTAGGTCAAAAATCCTGATCCGTTAGACCGGCGTCACCAAAGATGTAAGTTAAAGTAACGTCACTAATGGCAGGTTAATATGCGTCTTAAGTTTAATAATTCGTTGATTTGGAGTTTTATTACATGTCAAATATTTAAACATTATTATGAAAGTTGAGAAAATAATCTATGGTATTTATGATACCATAAAATGGAGTAAATAGAAACATTTTTAGATTTCAGGCTTGAATTTTTCAGTGTTCATGGCTTTAAATATGAAAGTAATCATTATTTTTGATTATTATATTCGTTTCTTTTCACTACTAATTTTATAAAATTTGAAAATATAATTATTAAAATCATTTCATTATCGATAAAATCGATAAATTTAATTATTAATAACTAATTCAATTTAATATAAATCCTATAGACATCGTTGAATAATATTATTTACATACACAAAACCTATATATATATATATATAGGTTTTGTGTATGTAAATAATATTATTCAACGATGTCTATAGGATTTATATTAAATTGAATTAGTTATTAATAATTAAATTTATCGATTTTATCGATAATGAAATGATTTTAATAATTATATTTTCAAATTTTATAAAATTAGTAGTGAAAAGAAACGAATATAATAATCAAAAATAATGATTACTTTCATATTTAAAGCCATGAACACTGAAAAATTCAAGCCTGAAATCTAAAAATGTTTCTATTTACTCCATTTTATGGTATCATAAATACCATAGATTATTTTCTCAACTTTCATAATAATGTTTAAATATTTGACATGTAATAAAACTCCAAATCAACGAATTATTAAACTTAAGACGCATATTAACCTGCCATTAGTGACGTTACTTTAACTTACATCTTTGGTGACGCCGGTCTAACGGATCAGGATTTTTGACCTAAGAATCTGCTAATAACTAATTAGTTAAGTAATGTATATATAATTTCGTTTTAATGTTATATATGTAAAGGGTTAAAATGTCAGCGCTCCTTTTACAGGAAGGAAGGAAATGTCTTATATTTTTGTAAAAAAAATATAAAACATGAAAAAACCTGTTAATTATAGTTCTAAAGAACTAATAACAATCTGAAAAAATTATATCCTAAATCGGCGTTTATTATTCTTATGAAAATAGGAACTCTTGAAAATAAAATAAATATATATACTTATAACGCAAAAGAAGTACACAACCTCTTAAAAATTTCTCATCTTGGACCGTCAAACAAGTACATCAAAAAGGCGACGTGCTTGCGTCGCGTTGTGCGTGAAGAATATTTGGTTCTTCTAGTTTTATACCACTCACATGCTCGGCACCTATCTTTTCTTAAAGCACCAACAGTCCCACTTTTACCATCGATCTTCAAAATTTCCGAAAATCTCAGTCTCAACACTCTTGGCAACTTCAACTGTGTCTGTCGTTCATTTTTATTAGACTTAATTAGTTTCACTAACGATAACTGTTTTTTTAACATTGTGGCGTCGAATCTGACAGGACAAGTGATGGGGCTCTTTGCTACATTTGGCATAATTGTCCTTTTCTGAATAAAAAGAAAACTTCTTCTCACTTGTACATTTTCGATCACTCAGCGCCATGTCACTGTGTGATTTTTTATCTGAGTATGAGATATCCGGTTCTACTTCGCTTTCGCCTTCGCTATTCGATGATGTTTGTGACAAATCTTTATCAAATAGTATGGGCTCTTTGAGCCGACACTATGCGTTTTTGTAAGACATTCTGAATCAAAATATAACAATTAATTACATATTTTATAAAATATCAATAAACATATACAAAAAACTGATTTATTAATTGACTCTATAATACTATAGTAAAATGACAATAAAAGGAGCACGGACTTTTGTTAATTTCACAAACTTATAAAAGAGAATACGAATTTAACTTTGAATAATTTAATTACGTAATTTTTAACGCCAGTCTCACGGACCGGGTTGGTGTCAAACTCTAGAACTTGCGTTCGTGGTGCTGTTATGGAGACAAGTATCTGCGGGGGGCGTAAAATGAGGCAGCTACTTGAAATCCCAACACGCATCGATGGCGGGTTATAAAGTTATACAACCTTTTAGATCCAATCGGTCTCACAGACATACACATCACCAATGGCGGGTTAATACTATAAAAATAAACTACTATAATAAATTATAGAGCACAGGTACTCGGGACATTTTACATTAAAATGTGATGTTTTGTCATCGATCAGATTATATCCGCCATTTTTACTATCGGTCAACCTGTTCATAAGACAGTACTGTTAGGATCTTTTGTTACTTGTGTTGTTTTTATTAAGTTAAATGTTAAATTATTTTCTGATTATTTTGTTTTTGTTATATAGAATTTTTAAATAGAAATAGAAATTTTATTTATTAATTAGTTACATAAATGTTTTATTTAAGAAACAGTATTTCTTTGTTTACATTTTGTCTCATGCCAAAATTAATAGGGTAGGGTAGCTTTTTGAGATATATTTTTATAATAAAATGCATCCTCCAGAATTCGGAGGAAAATAGGAGTCGGAGTGTCTTAACAATAAATTCCTTCCAGCTACCCTGCTGGGTGCGAGATACATCGAGGATATTTTCATTTCTTCTACCTTTCTGCAATTTTTCAAAAAACATTTTTCGTCTCTCTAGAAAACTCTTTTAATAGGCTGTTAGCAAGCTTACATTATAAGCGAAGACGATATTTCTTTTTGTACAGCGAGCTAATTAGTGGTTTTTCTAAATCTAACACCGTCTATTGCGTGAATGCCACTCATGTGTTTTTATATTGCCATTCATACACTTGCATAATCAATGGTATTTACGTATTCGTACATTTTCGTGAGCTGGAAGCTTTTCATATTAACGATTGGTGGTTTGTTCGATAGCGACGGTGAGGGCAGCACGCAAGTCACGCGACAAAGTTGATCTGAAATAATGATACTATGATTGATCGTTGTTAGCACTTACTTCATTACATATTATGAAAACGGTGCACAAAATGTGGACTTGATAACATAATTTGTTTGCAGACTTAAATATATATAGTATATAAATTTTTTTGTTAATTTAAAAAATATATATATTTAAAAACAATTTTTTATCAAGTTATGCTTTAATTTTTTATTATGATAGTACCCGTAATAAGAATTAATTAATATATTGTATTAATAAATATTTATCCAGATTCAGATATCAAGTCGTGCTGTTATCAGTCAATAAACCAGGTATCCAAACGGTCAGCCAACGAGTCCGCGAATCAATTATTCATAGGAAATCTTATTAAAAAATAACTTCTAGTAGAAACATTTATGTAGCTATACTGACAGAAAGAAGTGCATAATATGTCGTCATAAGACAATATTAATAATGTATTCAATTATATCGAAACAATTTAACATACAAAGCATTTTCAAACAATAGCAATATAAATAAAGTACGCAATTTACATATAAAGGCAATTTTTACTTTGTGAGGTAAACAAAACAATCAAATTATATCCACAGAACTTACTCAGAACCATTATTTAAAACAATGTTGTAAAAGAGCGGAGAGTGTAAGCACTATGGGCTGTAATTCAAAGTACTATTTTGTTTCACCCTAATTAAACTTTAGCTATTGAAGGCTCGTCGTGAGTTAACGAAGTTGTTGCGAGAGACACGTTCTTCAAGTGACGTCGTCATGTTTGATGTTTTAAAGATAGACTTGGTGGTATGGCGGTAATAACTCTTGATTTGTGAATGTATGAATATTAATCTTTTGATTTACACTTTGATTATAAAATTTTAATAAATCAAAAATTATTTTGAATTTATAAATATTAAACAGTATGTTTATTTATTGAGTAAATGACGTTATGAAACAACTTTTCTGTGGATTTTTTTTGTGTTGCAATAAAAATACAACTGTCTAAGAAGGTGTTGTTGAAAAATGTAAGGGTTATTTTATTTTTTGGAGAATATAAAATGTTACTTATCGATTATAACCTATAAAATAAAGAAACGCTTCACGCTTGTTCCCGCGTAGCTAGGTAAGCTAAGACAACATAGTGCTAGTCTAGACTAGCTAGAGTTTTCGTTCTCGACCCTCTCAATCGAGAGAATCTTGAGTAGCGAAACTCAACGCCGTATATTATTTTATTACTGGAACGATTAAATGAAATGAAACTTCCTTTCCAAGGCAATCAGAACTATCGCTGATTAAATGAAACTTTCCGCCGCTGCATCAAGACAGGCTCAAAGTATATTATATTTATGTGTATTTAAATTGTATCACATACTAAGTCGTAATCCGAAGCAATAGAGTGTAGGCGCAAACAAGATTTAAAACAACCTAATTTGCACCCAAGCCAGCTACAGAGCCGTAAAATCTTTCCAGAGTTTTCTAAAACTACCCACGTTTTACTAAGAATGCCTTTTGCATGCCGCATCTGTGAAATTTGACTACTGAATTCATTCTTCGATGTTTGTAATTGAATTTTATGATTTAAAGTACAAAGTTTTTGATTATAATATATTATCATAGGAAAAACTAAATAAATAGAAAGATAGACTGTAAAATAATATTATATAATTCAACTTTACGACCAGCCCAATATGATAGCCGTCGGTACATAAAAGCAATTCAAAACAGCGATTAACATTTCTCATACTGTTATCTTATCCGACGTTCAGGCCTTCGTATTTCGTGACGCTCTGAGCAACTTCAGTTCGAGAACCAATCGCTAGCTATTAGGAGACCGCTGATAACACTTACGACTAAAGTTTAGACGGTTCGAATGTGTAACTTCTATCAAATATCTTCTATAAATATGTATTTGTATTTTAGGTGACTAATTCAGGTCGCTTTTAATGGTTCTGAGCTAATTCACGTCATAAATCTTCGCGGTACTTAACTTTATATCGTTCGTCAACTCTTGAGCTACAAAATGTTTAGAACGTCGCCATTATAGCCCTTATAATTTACGTAGAAAAGCGAAAATCCCAAATCACGCTTTCGCATATTAAATTTATGGTAAGCGAACAATAAAAATCTGCAAACGAAACCCACTTAAAACAAAGTTTAATTCGTGCACTTATCAAAAATTTATCGAGAAGGCCCAATAAAGAAAAAGGCGCTGGAGAAAAGTAGAATTCAGATTGAGAAATGAAATGAATACGGCCTCGAGCGTTTCGTCGTCAATGAATAATTTATTTTAGAACCGCGTTTTCACAAAATTACTTGCCATCTTATTCGAAAGAGTAGGACGTAGCTTCGGAGTGGTGACTGTATGTTATTAGATATAGTACAAAATTCTATAGTAAAAAATAAATCAAAAAATTTAATCAGGTTTAGGATATATCCTGCACAGAGCAGGGTAGGCAGAGAGAAGCTAGTGTTAAGACACTCCTTTCCTTACTTTCCGCCGAATTCTGGAGGCAATGTTGAGTGCCTCGACATCAGAGCGAAGAAATGAAAAATATTTATATATATAAATTGAAACAAATATTTCATTTCCTCAAGTGGGGATTGAACCCACAACCCGTCGATTTTACAGTCGCACTTTATGCTCCTCCTCCTAGCCTGGCCTCGGTAGTTCTACAGTATTATTTCAAATTTTGGTTAGGTATGTTATTGTTTCTAAAATGAACGTCCTTACGTTTTACTCCACCAGAGATTGAATATTGCTTTAAGTTTTACTTTGAAAATATTATCTTAAACAAGTTACCTCTAGTTTCCTATAAATAATTTAAATATAGTTTGGAATGCTATTGTATTTGTAACAATGAATGTATTTTACGCCGTTGTAAGCCGTTGGTGACTTTGAGCATTTGCTGGGGAATCTTCTTCTATTTTTTTTAGTATTTCAGTTTTTTCATGTATTGGGCAATAAGCTACTAAAAAGTAAGGAATTACAATATTTGAAAATATCTCAGATATTTTTTGTCTACCCCATATGTCCTTCTATGCTGTTTAATAGCATGATAAGAAAAAGTGGAAAATATTATAGATAATTCAAACTTATTTATCACTTCTGACGAAATTTCTTAGGCTGTTGCCTATTCAGGCATTTCATTTATTTGATTGACGACTGACATTCGTCATTATTATGAGAATGTAATTTAGGTTTCTTTCAATAAAGTCAACACTGTGAGGTGTCATTTGCGTAACTGATTTTTCTTCATTTCGCTCTGTCAATTTTTTACATAAAAGTATACAAATATATATATTTAATAAAATATGACTGATATTATTTTTATGATTCACGCTGTATCTCGAACATAACGGTAGGAACAGGGAACATGGGAGCCTAGCCTATTTTATTTCTTAATTTCCTTGCTTGGATAACGAGGCAAAGCGCGGCGTTGAGTTCCGTCACTCAACACGTAATAACTTCAGAATTCTCTGGAAAATGTTGAACGGAGGTGTCCTAATGGGAACAGAATGTTTTAACAGGAGTTCACATGTTTTTTTTCTTGGTTAGGTTCCCAGGTTTTTTCTACTGAAAAAAAAGTTGTAAGAATTTTTAGATTGCTTTGAAAATGTTTTATTACGATGTTTTCCATCGGGATAGTTTATATTGGAAAGCACAATTACTGAACGTAAAGTAATAAAAGTTTCTAAGGCGGCGTACGTGAGAGCGCTATTGAGACGTAACGCGTGACGAATGAGCAAAAATGCGAGGGTATAAAGACCGGTGGATGTCCTCTCGAGACGAAAGTGGATTGAAAGAATGTTGTATCACTTTAGAAAATGAAGCCACTTTAACATTTTATTGTATTAATTATTTAAATTATATGGTACGAGCCATGATAGCTACTAAGTAGCTTACCGTATTTTACAGAGATATCGTTTATGCTTCGAAAAGTATATTTAGTATGTATTTTATTTTTTTATTTATTTCTTTACTTGTACACCACAATAGATACATACATGAAATATAATTTTAAAAAAAAATGTACAAAAGGCGATCTTATGGCTAAGTATCTCTTCCAGACAACCTTTAGGGCGAAAAGAAGCTGTCATAATTATAAACAGGTAGGTAGGTGGCAAATTAAAGATATGTAGAAATAAAAAAAATAAAAATACATGTATCTCTATATATATGTACATATACATGTAGTTAACCTAAAAACAATAAATTGATACATACAAGGTTGTTGCAACATTACCTATAAAAGAATCATCGTAATCGGTTGGTGTGATATTGAGTTATTCGTATATTTGTCTCGCACATACCTTATGCAAATTTAAGATTTATGTGATTTTCTCATAGATACCATTGTCAGAGGTGGACCAAAAAAAATTGACCACACTGAAAGCACTAACTTTCAAATAAAAAAAAATCATCAAAATCGGTTCACGCAGTCAAAAGTTCTGAGGTAACAAACATAAAAAAAATACAGTCAAATTGATAACCTCCTTTTCTTACAGAAGTACTTTCTTAATAAGTCCAGGCAGGTGAAAAATTACAGCACTAATTAGCACAATATTGAAAACTTCTTGAAACAATTTAAATAATACAATTGTAGCTCACCAAAATTTTTAATTAAAAAAAAACTATTTTATAGATATTTAACAGTAAACCATATTCTTTAAACAGGATAGAGTTCTATCGTAAATTCCAACTCCTGGAGAATTTACATTTGAGACGTTGGAACAAGGACTACCTTGCGAGCACCTTTTCTGTTGTTCAGTACCTAAAACTTTCTAAGTTAGTTTTGTAATTACTTTTGAAATTTCCTTTATATTTAACTAGTTTATCCCAAAATTCCACTATCAATGGAGGTTCTATAATATTTGATCAATTCGAGTTTTATTTACTTTATATAAATTGAGGCCAGTCGTGGTGCAGGCTACTGGTTGTGGGTACAATCCCCACTCGAGAAGATGAAATATTTACTTAAATTTATATTTCCATTTCTTCGC